>CAMRHE010000746.1:0-90000 GCA_947044405.1 Leptodactylus fallax | reverse complement strand
ATGAGATAGATATGAGATAGATAGATAGATATGAGATAGATAGATAGATAGATAGATATGAGATAGATGATAGATATGGGATAGATAGATAGATAGATAGATAGATATGAGATAGATAGATAGATATGAGATAGATAGATAGATATGATATAGATAGATAGATAGATATGTGATAGATAGATAGATATGAGATAGATATGAGATAGATAGATAGATAGATATGAGATAGATAGATATGAGAGAGATAGATAGATAGATAGATAGATATGATATAGATAGATAGATATGAGATAGATAGATAGATAGTTAGATAGATAGATATGTGATAGATATGAGATAGATAGATAGATAGATAGATAGATATGAGATAGATAGATAGATAGATAGATATGAGATAGATATAGATAGATAGATAGATATGAGATAGATAGATAGATAGATAGATAGATAGATATGAGATAGATATAGATAGATGTATCAGTGCAGATAAAGTGTGATATTATGATAAGCTTAGAGCAGATTGTCTGGACTGGATACATTGTAACGCACCCTCAGCTCTCAGTCACGGTTGCCATTCATTGACAGTAAGCAGAGATTTTGGAAATATTGAGGAAGGTTTTGGTTTTCCGTAGGTCTTGTTTAGATTGTGTCCTGTGTATATGGCAGCGGTCACTCTATGACTACCTGGGGCCCATGTTGTGGTGTCCCCGGCGCTGGCTGAGGGGCGGCAGATTTGGGTCCCAGCGCGCCTGTCATTCCCATGTAAATCTCCTATAATGGTAACACCTGCCTTTGCCTCAGTGCAGCATTGGCCGCAGCAGCTGCTCCCGGAGCTGACATCGTACAGCTGCTGCTGCTGCTCTCAGACCTGACATTATTACACCAGGGTGAGATTCTGCAGGAGGCGCCGCTTATCTCCGCCTGTGCCGCTGATCAGTGACGTATCCCTGGTAAACAATGGGGGAAGGTGATTCATTTAAAGGGCCGGCGTACAATCTTTGGACATATTTGGGCTACTGATGTGTTTACTGTACTGGATGCAATTGTGAGGAACGCCCTGCAGTGAGAAGTTAGAATGTTTCCATTCACTGACTGCAAGCTTGAGGAAATTGAAAATTGGAGAGCAGCAGGACGATGCTAAGGCAATGTTTTTAGTGACGACACATTGGGGCACCCTCCATGTGGCCCCCTGCGGCACCCATCTTTGTGCGGGATGGGTTAATGTGGCCGTGTTTCCCGGCAGGACACTTCATGTTCTTCCCCAGGTCCTGTGCCCATATGAGGAATGATTTGGACCTTCACCCCTTCCCCCGCCTCGCCCTCGAGGTGCCCCCTCACCTCTAATCCCCTTATATCAAACACTAACCTGCTTCTTTTTCCACTTAGTCACTGGGATCCTGACATGGCTGCCCCCGGGTAGGAGTGATGTCGCTACAATGAAGTGCGGGGCGCCGTGTTTACTGACTACACTGAGTGTCTGATGATTTCACGCAGCGGTATTAGGGAAGGGGGGCAAATCCCTGCTATGATGAGACTGGGGTCTGCGTATCTGGGGCAACATTTGTATGGTCCCCCTCTAAACAGGGTTGTTCAGAATAAGAAACAGCGCCTCACCTGTCCACAGGTTGTACTTGGTATTGCAGCTCACCACTATTTCTATTCTTACACTCTTTGCCAGATCTCTGCTGGCTGTCAGTGACTTGAGAGACACTTTTAATCCAATTCAGGGGCAGTCACCCTGTACACGGCTAGTCCCTGCTCTCAGCTGAGGGTTTGTTACAATTTTATCTAGTCTGGACAATGCTCTGTGAGCTAAACACATCAGCAGCAGCTGCACAAATCTCTCTGCTAGATTGCTGCAGTGTGTATGTGCGGAGTCCAGGCTGGATACAATTGTAACAAACCCTCAGCGGAGAGCAGGACTAGCTATGTATGAGCTTGCAGGGTGTTTGTTGTGGCAGATGAAGGCTAAGGCCTCCCATTACATCTGGGGGACTCAAAAAGTAGTCAGAAGGTCATATGTGTAGCAAAACAGTACCCATAAAAACTACCGCTCACCCCACAAAAACACAAACCCTCAATGACCCCACCTAGTGGCAGCAACAGAAAATGAATAAGTTGACACAAAGCAAATTTTTTAAGTAGTAAAATATAAAGAATCTACATTTGTAGAACAGAAAATGGGACATTAAAAGGAGCCAAAAATACAACCGGACCTACAAAATACAGGTCCCCGTGTCCTCTATGTAACTGTATCTGACACCTTAGGGTTATTTTTAGGTATAGCGGTGTAGTAGATAGAGTTGGGTTAGATTGGGCAAAAATAGGGGTCAAGGGTCACCATAGTAATGACCCAAACATGGAGGCGGCTCCTGCATGATGATTGGTGTATACTGTATGTAAGTCTGTAGTCAATGGATAGGCTGTATTATCTGTGATGTCACCGCTCTCTAGTATATGGATAGGCTGTATTCTCAGTGATGTCACCGCTGATCTCTAGTATATGGATAGGCCGTATTCTCAGTGATGTCACTGATCTCTAGTATATGGATAGGCTGTATTCTCAGTGATGTCACTGCTGATCTCTAGTATATGGATAGGCTGTATTCTCAGTGATGTCACTGCTGATCTCTAGTATATGGATAAGCTGTATTCTCAGTGATGTCACCGCTGGTCTCTAGTATATGGAGAGGCTGTATTCTCAGTGATGTCACTGCTGCTCTCTAGTATATGGATAGGCTGTATTCTCAGTGATGTCACCACTGCTCTCTAGTATATGGATAGGCTGTATTCTCAGTGATGTCACCGCTGATCTCTAGTATATGGATAGGCTGTATTCTCAGTGATGTCACCGCTGGTCTCTAGTATATGGAGAGGCTGTATTCTCAGTGATGTCACCACTGCTCTCTAGTATATGGATAGGCTGTATTCTCAGTGATGTCACTGCTGATCTCTAGTATATGGATACGCTGTATTCTCAGTGATGTCACTGCCGATCTCTAGTATATGGATAGGCTGTATACTCAGTGATGTCACTGCTGATCTCTAGTATATGGATAGGCTGTATTCTCAGTGATGTCACCGCTGATCTCTAGTATATGGATAGGCCGTATTCTCAGTGATGTCACTGATCTCTAGTATATGGATAGACTGTATTCTCAGTGATGTCACCGCCGGTCTCTAGTATATGGATAGGCTGTATTCTCAGTGATGTCACTGCTGTCTAGTATATGGATAGGCTGTAGTCTCAGTGATGTCACTGCCGCTCTCTAGTATATGGATAGGCTGTATTCTCAGTGATGTCACTGCTGATCTCTAGTATATGGATAAGCTGTATTCTCAGTGATGTCACCGCTGATCTCTAGTATATGGATAGGCTGTATTCTCAGTGATGTCACTGCTGATCTCTAGTATATGGATAAGCTGTATTCTCAGGGATGTCACCGCTGATCTCTAGTATATGGATAGGCTGTATTCTCAGTGATGTCACTGCTGATCTCTAGTATATGGATAGGCTGTATTCTCAGTGATGTCACTGCTGATCTCTAGTATATGGATAGGCTGTATTATCTGTGATGTCACCGCTCTCTAGTATATGGATAGGCTGTATTCTCAGTGATGTCACCGCTGATCTCTAGTATATGGATAGGCTGTATTATCTGTGATGTCACCGCTCTCTAGTATATGGATAGGCTGTATTATCTGTGATGTCACCGCTGGTCTCTAGTCAATGGATAGGATACAAATGTATTCCTAGTTAGTATAAATGTAAGCCCACTGGACATTTTGCACCTTCAAACTGCATCTCTAAAGTGTACAGACCAGAATGAGGCCAGAATTGGAACTTTAGGTAACAACAACCCACTAAAATAACACCTAGCTATTATCTACAGAAATGCTTCTCACTATAATCACTGTTATTCTTCCCATTGTTGTAAAAACCGCTCTACCACCCCAAACCAGCCATGTCACTAAGAATATCTTTATCTCTCCATCTATCCTACCCCACCATCTGCCCTTCTCTGCACATCTACTCACACACCTACAAGCTTTCCGCCCCAGACACACACAACCTCCCCGCACTCTCTCCTCCTTACACCTGCTATCCCTCTCCTGCTACTCCTCACTTCTGGTGACATCTCCTAATCCTGGACCGCCCCAGCACCTCCCTGCTGTCAGATCTTTCTGCACAACCGGCATCAGCGCAAGGAACCCCCTAAATCTTATCCCTATCTTACCCGCTCCTGCCCCTCCCCCCGCCCTCCCCGATGCACTATGGAACGCTCGCTCTGTACCCAACAAACTTGACTACATCCACAACCTCTTCATTTCTCATAAATTATAATTTCTAGGTCTCACAGAAACATGGCTGACACCCTCAGACACCACCTCCCCTGCTGCCCTCTCCTATGGAGGTCTGTCATTCTCACACACTCCCCGCCCCAACAATAAACCTGGTGGAGGCGTAGGCGTACTCCTGTCTGACGATTGCTCCTTTCCCTAATACAACCGCTGCCTGCTCTCACCCTCCGCTCCTTTGAAGTGCACTCTGTTCGCATTTACTCGCCCTCCAACCTCCAACTGGCCGTCATATATCGACCGCCAGGACCTACCGCTGCCTTTATCGACCACTTCACCACCTGGCTAATGCACTTCCTATCCACAGACACCCCCAGCATCATCATGGGGGATTTCAACATCCCCATTAACACAAACCACCCCTCCGCTTCCAGTCTCCTGTCCCTCACCACCTCCTTTGGTCTCTCTGTATGGTCCTCCTCTGCCACCCACACAAAGGGGCACACGCTGGACCTCATATTCAGCCGCCTCTGCCCTCTAGTCAACCTCTCTAACTCTCCGTACATGCTCTCTGACCACAACCTGCTGACATTCTCTGCCCTCTCCTCTGTAATAGACCCCCCAACCCCTAAACCAACACGTCCCCGCAGGAACCTTAATCGCCTGGACATCAGCACTCTCTCAGACTCTCTCCTACCACTCTCTACCGCTTCACTAACACCAGAGCCTGACTGATCAATAGGCAGCCCTGGCACACTGACCTGACTAAAAAACTGAGACGTGCCTCACGGGTTGCAGAACGCCTCTGGAAGAAAAGCCACTCCCAGGAGGACTTCCTTAGGTATAAAGAAGCAGTTCTCACATTCAAGAACGCACTCACCTGTGCTAAGCAGGTCTACTTCTCCACACTAATATCTGCCCTATCCCGCAACCCCAAACAGCTATTCACTACCTTCACCTCCCTCCTCCGTCCTCCTGTGCCCCCTCCGACATTACTTATCACAGCTGATGACTTTGCCTCTTATTTCAAAAGCAAAATTGACCCCATCAGAGACAGTCTCACCCTACACCCCCGACAACCACTCTACCCAACTGCTCGGTGCTCATCATCTTTAACCTGTTTCTCCACCATCACTGATGTAAAGCTCTCCACCCTAATCTCTAAATCCCACCTCACTTCCTGCGCGCTTGACCCGATCCAGTCACATCTCATCCCCAAACTCTCTGAGGTTATTACTCCTGCCCTAACCCATCTCTTCAACCTATCCCTAACCAATGGATCCTTCCCTGTCTCCTTCAAACATGCTACCGTCACACCTATACTTAAGAAACCCTCCCTGGACCCGTCCTCTCCAGCCAACTATCGCCCCATCTCACTGCTCCCGTACGCCTCTAACCTGCTGGAGCAACATGTCCACTCCGAACTGTCCATCTATCTCTCGTCCAATGTGCTCTGTGACAGACTACAGTCAGGCTTCAGACCCCATCACTGCACAGAAACTGCCCTAACCAAGGTCACTAATGTCCTTCTAACTGCCAAAGCCAAACGTCACTCCTCTGTCCTCCTCCTCCTCTGTCCTCCTCCTCCTCTGTCCTCCTCCTCCTCTGTCCTCCTCCTCCTCTGTCCTCCTCCTCTGTCCTCCTCCTCCTCGACCTCTCCTCTGTCTTTATTTATAGGCTGTATTCTCAGTGATGTCACCGCTCTCTAGTATATGGATAGGCTGTATTCTCAGTGATGTCACTGCTGATCTCTAGTATATGGATAGGCTGTATTCTCAGTGATGTCACTGCTGTCTAGTATATGGATAGGCTGTATTCTCAGTGATGTCACTGCTGTCTAGTATATGGATAGGCTGTATTCTCAGTGATGTCACTGCTGATCTCTAGTATATGGATAGGCTGTATTCTCAGTGATGTCACCGCCGGTCTCTAGTATATGGATAGGCTGTATTCTCAGTGATGTCACCGCCGGTCTCTAGTATATGGATAGGCTGTATTCTCAGTGATGTCACTGCTCTCTAGTATATGGATAGGCTCAATTCTCAGTGATGTCACTGCTGATCTCTAGTATATGGATAGGCTGTATTCTCAGTGATGTCACCGCTGATCTCTAGTATATGGATAGGCTGTATTCTCAGTGATGTCACCGCCGGTCTCTAGTATATGGATAGGCTGTATTCTCAGTGATGTCACCACCGGTCTCTAGTATATGGATAGGCTGTATTCTCAGTGATGTCACCGCTGCTGATCTCTAGTATATGGATAGGCTGTATTCTCAGTGATGTCACCGCTCTCTAGTATATGGATAGGCTGTATTCTCAGTGATGTCACTGCCGCTCTCTAGTATATGGATAGGCTGTATTCTCAGTGATGTCACCGCCGCTCTCTAGTATATGGATAGGCTGTATTCTCAGTGATGTCACCGCTGATCTCTAGTATATGGATAGGCTGTATTCTCAGTGATGTCACTGCTGATCTCTAGTATATGGATAGGCTGTATTATCAGTGATGTCACCTCTGTCTAGTATATGGATAGGCTGTATTCTCAGTGATGTCACCGCCGCTCTCTAGTATATGGATAGGCTGTATTCTCAGTGATGTCACTGCTGATCTCTAGTATATGGATAGGCTGTATTCTCAGTGATGTCACTGCTGATCTCTAGTATATGGATAGGCTGTATTCTCAGTGATGTCACTGCTGATCTCTAGTATATGGATAGGCTGTATTCTCAGTGATGTCACTGCTCTCTAGTATATGGATAGGCTGTATTCTCAGTGATGTCACCGCTGATCTCTAGTATATGGATAGGCTGTATTCTCAGTGATGTCACTGCTGATCTCTAGTATATGGATAGGCTGTATTCTCAGTGATGTCACTGCTGTCTAGTATATGGATAGGCTGTATTCTCAGTGATGTCACTGCTCTCTAGTATATGGATAGGCCGTATTCTCAGTGATGTCACCACTGCTCTCTAGTATATGGATAGGCTGTATACTCAGTGATGTCACTGCTCTCTAGTATATGGATAGGCTGTATTCTCAGTGATGTCACCGCTGATCTCTAGTATATGGATAGGCTGTATTCTCAGTGATGTCACTGCTGATCTCTAGTATATGGATAGGCTGTATTCTCAGTGATGTCACTGCTCTCTAGTATATGGATAGGCTGTATTCTCAGTGATGTCACCGCTGATCTCTAGTATATGGATAGGCTGTATTCTCAGTGATGTCACCGCTGATCTCTAGTATATGGATAGGCTGTATTCTCAGTGATGTCACTGCTGATCTCTAGTATATGGATAGGCTGTATTCTCAGTGATGTCACTGCTGTCTAGTATATGGATAGGCTGTATTCTCAGTGATGTCACCGCTCTCTAGTATATGGATAGGCTGTATTCTCAGTGATGTCACCGCTCTCTAGTATATGGATAGGCTGTATTCTCAGTGATGTCACTGCTCTCTAGTATATGGATAGGCTGTGTTCTCAGTGATGTCACTGCTGATCTCTAGTATATGGATAGGCTGTATTCTCAGTGATGTCACCGCCGGTCTCTAGTATATGGATAGGCTGTATTCTCAGTGATGTCACCGCTCTCTAGTATATGGATAGGCTGTATTCTCAGTGATGTCACCGCCGGTCTCTAGTATATGGATAGGCTGTATTCTCAGTGATGTCACTGCTCTCTAGTATATGGATAGGCTGTATTCTCAGTGATGTCACCGCTCTCTAGTATATGGATAGGCTGTATTCTCAGTGATGTCACTGCTCTCTAGTATATGGATAGGCTGTGTTCTCAGTGATGTCACTGCTGATCTCCAGTATATGGATAGGCTGTATTCTCAGTGATGTCACCGCCGGTCTCTAGTATATGGATAGGCTGTATTCTCAGTGATGTCACTGCTCTCTAGTATATGGATAGGCTGTATTCTCAGTGATGTCACTGCTGATCTCTAGTATATGGATAGGCTGTATTCTCAGTGATGTCACCGCCGGTCTCTAGTATATGGATAGGCTGTATTCTCAGTGATGTCACTGCTCTCTAGTATATGGATAGGCTGTATTCTCAGTGATGTCACTGCCGCTCTCTAGTATATGGATAGGCCGTATTCTCAGTGATGTCACCACTGCTCTCTAGTATATGGATAGGCTGTATACTCAGTGATGTCACTGCTCTCTAGTATATGGATAGGCTGTATTCTCAGTGATGTCACCGCTGATCTCTAGTATATGGATAGGCTGTATTCTCAGTGATGTCACTGCTGCTCTCTAGTATATGGATAGGCTGTATTCTCAGTGATGTCACCGCCGGTCTCTAGTATATGGATAGGCTGTATTCTCAGTGATGTCACTGCTGTCTAGTATACGGATAGGCTGTATTCTCAGTGATGTCACTGCTGATCTCTAGTATACGGATAGGCTGTATTCTCAGTGATGTCACCGCTCTCTAGTATATGGATAGGCTGTATTCTCAGTGATGTCACCGCCGCTCTCTAGTATATGGATAGGCTGTATTCTCAGTGATGTCACTGCTGATCTCTAGTATATGGATAGGCTGTATTCTCAGTGATGTCACTGCTGATCTCTAGTATATGGATAGGCTGTATTCTCAGTGATGTCACTGCTGATCTCTAGTATATGGATAGGCTGTATTCTCAGTGATGTCACTGCTCTCTAGTATATGGATAGGCTGTATTCTCAGTGATGTCACCGCTGATCTCTAGTATATGGATAGGCTGTATTCTCAGTGATGTCACTGCTCTCTAGTATATGGATAGGCTGTATTCTCAGTGATGTCACTGCCGCTCTCTAGTATATGGATAGGCTGTATTCTCAGTGATGTCACTGCTGATCTCTAGTATATGGATAGGCTGTATTCTCAGTGATGTCACCGCTCTCTAGTATATGGATAGGCTGTATTCTCAGTGATGTCACTGCTCTCTAGTATATGGATAGGCTGTATTCTCAGTGATGTCACTGCCGCTCTCTAGTATATGGATAGGCTGTATTCTCAGTGATGTCACTGCCGCTCTCTAGTATATGGATAGGCTGTATTCTCAGTGATGTCACTGCTGATCTCTAGTATATGGATAGGCTGTATTCTCAGTGATGTCACCGCTCTCTAGTATATGGATAGGCTGTATTCTCAGTGATGTCACTGCTGATCTCTAGTATATGGATAGGCTGTATTCTCAGTGATGTCACTGCTGTCTAGTATATGGATAGGCTGTATTCTCAGTGATGTCACTGCTGATCTCTAGTATATGGATAGGCTGTATTCTCAGTGATGTCACTGCTGTCTAGTATATGGATAGGCTGTATTCTCAGTGATGTCACCGCTCTCTAGTATATGGATAGGCTGTATTCTCAGTGATGTCACCGCTCTCTAGTATATGGATAGGCTGTATTCTCAGTGATGTCACTGCTCTCTAGTATATGGATAGGCCGTATTCTCAGTGATGTCACTGCCGCTCTCTAGTATATGGATAGGCCGTATTCTCAGTGATGTCACCACTGCTCTCTAGTATATGGATAGGCTGTATACTCAGTGATGTCACTGCTCTCTAGTATATGGATAGGCTGTATTCTCAGTGATGTCACCGCTGATCTCTAGTATATGGATAGGCTGTATTCTCAGTGATGTCACTGCTGCTCTCTAGTATATGGATAGGCTGTATTCTCAGTGATGTCACCGCCGGTCTCTAGTATATGGATAGGCTGTATTCTCAGTGATGTCACTGCTGTCTAGTTTACGGATAGGCTGTATTCTCAGTGATGTCACTGCTGATCTCTAGTATACGGATAGGCTGTATTCTCAGTGATGTCACCGCTCTCTAGTATATGGATAGGCTGTATTCTCAGTGATGTCACCGCCGCTCTCTAGTATATGGATAGGCTGTATTCTCAGTGATGTCACTGCTGATCTCTAGTATATGGATAGGCTGTATTCTCAGTGATGTCACTGCTGATCTCTAGTATATGGATAGGCTGTATTCTCAGTGATGTCACTGCTGATCTCTAGTATATGGATAGGCTGTATTCTCAGTGATGTCACCGCTGATCTCTAGTATATGGATAGGCTGTATTCTCAGTGATGTCACTGCTCTCTAGTATATGGATAGGCTGTATTCTCAGTGATGTCACTGCCGCTCTCTAGTATATGGATAGGCTGTATTCTCAGTGATGTCACTGCTGATCTCTAGTATATGGATAGGCTGTATTCTCAGTGATGTCACCGCTCTCTAGTATATGGATAGGCTGTATTCTCAGTGATGTCACTGCTCTCTAGTATATGGATAGGCTGTATTCTCAGTGATGTCACTGCCGCTCTCTAGTATATGGATAGGCTGTATTCTCAGTGATGTCACTGCTGCTCTCTAGTATATGGATAGGCTGTATTCTCAGTGATGTCACTGCTGATCTCTAGTATATGGATAGGCTGTATTCTCAGTGATGTCACCGCTCTCTAGTATATGGATAGGCTGTATTCTCAGTGATGTCACTGCTGATCTCTAGTATATGGATAGGCTGTATTCTCAGTGATGTCACTGCTGTCTAGTATATGGATAGGCTGTATTCTCAGTGATGTCACTGCTGATCTCTAGTATATGGATAGGCTGTATTCTCAGTGATGTCACTGCTGTCTAGTATATGGATAGGCTGTATTCTCAGTGATGTCACCGCTCTCTAGTATATGGATAGGCTGTATTCTCAGTGATGTCACTGCTCTCTAGTATATGGATAGGCTGTGTTCTCAGTGATGTCACTGCTGATCTCTAGTATATGGATAGGCTGTATTCTCAGTGATGTCACCGCCGGTCTCTAGTATATGGATAGGCTGTATTCTCAGTGATGTCACCGCTCTCTAGTATATGGATAGGCTGTATTCTCAGTGATGTCACCGCCGGTCTCTAGTATATGGATAGGCTGTATTCTCAGTGATGTCACTGCTCTCTAGTATATGGATAGGCTGTATTCTCAGTGATGTCACCGCTGGTCTCTAGTATATGGATAGGCTGTATTCTCAGTGATGTCACTGCTGTCTAGTATATGGATAGGCTGTATTCTCAGTGATGTCACCGCCGGTCTCTAGTATATGGATAGGCTGTATTCTCAGTGATGTCACTGCTGTCTAGTATATGGATAGGCTGTATTCTCAGTGATGTCACCGCCGGTCTCTAGTATATGGATAGGCTGTATTCTCAGTGATGTCACTGCTCTCTAGTATATGGATAGGCTGTATTCTCAGTGATGTCACTGCTGATCTCTAGTATATGGATAGGCTGTATTCTCAGTGATGTCACCGCCGGTCTCTAGTATATGGATAGGCTGTATTCTCAGTGATGTCACTGCTGATCTCTAGTATATGGATAGGCTGTATTCTCAGTGATGTCACCGCTCTCTAGTATATGGATAGACTGTATTCTCAGTGATGTGACACTTACTTTCGTGTACCCTGAGACTATATGCATCATTATCCTGTACCCCGAGTGTCTTAGTTCTGTTTGTGTCAGTAAATTTTCCTCTCACAGGGCAGAGACTGATAGTAATGGCTTTATACAATGAGCCGGCAGTGTAACATGCTGATACTAGGGTAAGCTGTGCCTCTCGGCCAGCAGGGGGCTCTCTTACACACGGTTTCTATAATAGTGTTATTACAGCGGGGTCACCTGTTATATGAGATATGTTTTATATTCCATGCTGGTGCTGTTAGTGGATCTCTCAGGGTTATTATGCTCTGCTGCTCCGTCATTTCTGCTTTACAATATTTTATCTCCACCTGAAAGTATGTGCCCCCCTTCTGGTGTGGCTGGGTCTTTCAACCTCATGTTTTTGCTCTCAGATCTATGAAGCCCAGCCTTCAACCACGCAATCTGCATAGAGAAACAGTAGCAGTAGAGAGGTTCACCACCTCACCATTCCCAACATCTCTGCTTTCTGTCAGTGACTGAGAACGCTCTTGTCTCCATCCGCAGCTAGTCCTGCTCGCTGCAGAGGGTTTGTCACAGTTGTGTCCAGTCCAGACAATGCTCTGTGAGCTAAGCAGCCTGGACTCCAGACAGATACATTGTAGCAAACTATCTGCTGATGTGTTTAGCTCGCAGAGCATTGTCTAGACTGGACAGAGGATTATCTATCTGTTTGTTCGCGGCACATTTTGTAAACACCGAATACAAAAAAATGTGTCACAAAATGTATCAGCCTAGCACAGAAACCATTCTGTGCGCACAAAATACTCATACAATGGATTTACTGACGTAACTGTGCACACAAAATGTATTTTTATCACAAAATGTTATTTTGTCGCACAGAATTTTATGACACGGTTGTATTTTGTGACAAAATGTGTTCTGTAATATCAGCTTTATAAATTGCTTTATGTCTTACAAAATCAAATTCTGTGTCACAAAATAACATTCTGTGTGAATTTGTACATACAGGTGACATCTTATACTCCTATATAGGATTAGTACGGACAGATGACATCTTATACTCCTATATAGGATTAGTACGGACAGATGACATCTTATACTCCTATATAGGATTAGTACGGACAGATGACATCTTATACTCCTATATAGGATTAGTACGGACAGATGACATCTTATACTCCTATATAGGATTAGTACGGACAGATGACATCTTATACTCCTATATAGGATTAGTACGGACAGATGACATCTTATACTCCTATATAGGATTAGTACGGACAGATGACATCTTATACTCCTATATAGGATTTGTACATACAGGTGACATCTTATACTCCTATATAGGATTTGTACATACAGGTGACATCTTATACTCCTATATAGGATTAGTACGGACAGATGACATCTTATACTCCTATATAGGATTAGTACGGACAGATGACATCTTATACTCCTATATAGGATTTGTACATACAGGTGACATCTTATACTCCTATATAGGATTTGTACATACAGATGACATCTTATACTCCTATATAGGATTAGTACGGACAGATGACATCTTATACTCCTATATAGGATTAGTACGGACAGATGACATCTTACAGTATACTCCTATATAGGATTTGTACATACAGGTGACATCTTATACTCCTATATAGGATTTGTACATACAGGTGACATCTTATACTCCTATATAGGATTAGTACGGACAGATGACATCTTATACTCCTATATAGGATTAGTACGGACAGATGACATCTTATACTCCTATATAGGATTAGTACGGACAGATGACATCTTATACTCCTATATAGGATTTGTACATACAGGTGACATCTTATACTCCTATATAGGATTTGTACATACAGATGACATCTTATACTCCTATATAGGATTAGTACGGACAGATGACATCTTATACTCCTATATAGGATTAGTACGGACAGATGACATCTTACAGTATACTCCTATATAGGATTTGTACATACAGGTGACATCTTATACTCCTATATAGGATTTGTACATACAGGTGACATCTTATACTCCTATATAGGATTAGTACGGACAGATGACATCTTATACTCCTATATAGGATTAGTACGGACAGATGACATCTTATACTCCTATATAGGATTAGTACGGACAGATGACATCTTACAGTATACTCCTATATAGGATTTGTACATACAGGTGACATCTTATACTCCTATATAGGATTTGTACATACAGGTGACATCTTATACTCCTATATAGGATTAGTACGGACAGATGACATCTTATACTCCTATATAGGATTTGTACATACAGATGACATCTTATACTCCTATATAGGATTAGTACGGACAGATGACATCTTATACTCCTATATAGGATTAGTACGGACAGATGACATCTTACAGTATACTCCTATATAGGATTTGTACATACAGGTGACATCTTATACTCCTATATAGGATTTGTACATACAGGTGACATCTTATACTCCTATATAGGATTAGTACGGACAGATGACATCTTATACTCCTATATAGGATTTGTACATACAGGTGACATCTTATACTCCTATATAGGATTTGTACATACAGATGACATCTTATACTCCTATATAGGATTAGTACGGACAGATGACATCTTATACTCCTATATAGGATTAGTACGGACAGATGACATCTTATACTCCTATATAGGATTAGTACGGACAGATGACATCTTATACTCCTATATAGGATTAGTACGGACAGATGACATCTTATACTCCTATATAGGATTAGTACGGACAGATGACATCTTATACTCCTATATAGGATTAGTACGGACAGATGACATCTTATACTCCTATATAGGATTAGTACGGACAGATGACATCTTATACTCCTATATAGGATTAGTACGGACAGATGACATCTTACAGTATACTCCTATATAGGATTTGTGTAGACAAAATGATTTTTGTGCATTCTGAGCAATATAAAATGATTCTGTAACACTAAAATTATTTCTGTGATCACCGAATTCTGGCGCACAAGACATTCTGTGACTACCAATTGGATTCTGTGACTACAAATGTCAATTCTGTGCTGACAAAACTCTCTTAAAATCCACCTCATACATATCCGAGCAGTACGTCATCAGCCTCGTAAAGGGAATGTGTCACTTATGTTATTGTTTGTGAATTATATGATGACTTGGCATTTATTATTGCTGATTTGCTGGGGTTTTTTTTTACTTTTTATTTTTGGATTTTAAATTCATTTTTTTGTGCCTGGCTATAAGGGCAGCCATCTTGCCTGAGCTCTGCAAGAAGCACATTAAAGATTTGCTTTACAGCAGCCACATGGGCATAAGGAACTTTGGTCAAACAATGACGGATTGATTTCTATGCGAGAATTTTGTGGGCATGCTCTGTGACCTGTACAATAGTCACTATGCAGGGAGGGGGAGGAGCTAAACTGTCATCATCATCACCTTTTGTCAATGGTGGATCTTGCTACTTGCCTTCAGTTTTATAGAGGCACCTGTCATTGTAACTCCACCTTCTGATGCTAATGTGATTAGTATTAACCCTCCCTGTGTTAATAATGACATGAATGTTGGCTCCGCCTTCTGACAATGAGCTAAGGGTTAACCCGCCCACTTATGATAATGAGATGCTTGTCAATCCCACATTCCTAGGATACTGAGATGACTGCTGGAAAGTGATCTCTACAGAACAGGAGGTGTCATCCAGTGATCAGAGTGAAAACTACACAAAGATTGCAGTGAAGAACACTATAGCGTAGTCGTAGTCAGAAGCAGATTTGTCCCTTGCAGTGATGAGATGGTTAACACCGGTTTCTATGATTAGTTGGTAACAGATGGTCCATACCGCCCTCCGGGGTGACACCCGCTGTAAGGAGTGATTACTTAGTGGGGTCTTCTCAGCAGGTTGTCAGATTTATCTCCTCGGGGTTTTCTTTGACTGATGATGTCCATGCTGTAACTCCACACATGTGCGGACGTCAAGGACAAGGCGCCCCCCAGAGGCCGACTCTGTAGGAGGTGATTTCCTGCCATAGTTGGAGGTCTTTGTTCTTCAAGGATCCTCGGGAGATTCTTGTGTGGTCGTCTCTCTAGTGACCCTGTACGTATCACCTCCTCCACCTCAAGGTCTCGTTCACACTTGTACTTGACACTCCAATCTCCTGCAGCTTGTTTGATAGATCATTTACTTTAAAAAGGAAACATGAGGGGGTCACAAACTTTACCTGCCTGGGGATATTTACTCCTAACAGACTGCTCACTCAATAGTCTCCCATAAAAGTGCTCACACAATAGACTGCTCATAAAATAGTCCCCTCGATAGAGTGCTCACACAGTAGTCCCCCAATAGAGTGCTTGCACAATTTTCCCTTGAAAGAGTGCTCACTCAGTAGACCCCAATGGAGTAATCACACAATAGTCCCTCAATAGAGTGCTCACACAATGTTCCCCCATAGAATGCTCATACAGTACTTTCTCAATAAAGTGCTCACACAAAAATACCCTGGTAGAGTGTTTACACAGCAGTCCTCCAATAGAGTGCTCACACAGTAGTCCCTGTGTAGTACTCACATAATAATGCCTGGTAGAGTGCTGACACAATAGTCCCTCGTAACTGCTTACTCATTAGTCTCTTTCAAAAAGTCTTCACACAGCAATCCGCCAATAGAGGGCTCACAGTAGTTTCCCAATAAAGTGCTTACATGATAGTCCCCTGATAGTGTGCTTGCAAACAAGGAGTGGGTTCACACAGTAATCCCTGAATAGAGTGCTCACACGAGTCCTTCCAATAGACTGTTCATACAGTAGTCCTCTGATAGAGTGCTCATACAGTAGTCCTGTGATAGAGTGTTCATAGAATAGTATCTGATAGAGTGCTCACACAATAGTACCAGATAGAGTGCTCATACAGAATCCTCTGATAGAGTGCTCACACAATTGTACCTGATACAGTGCTATATAGTAGTCCTCTGATAGAGAGCTCATACAATAGTTCTGATAGAGTGCTCACACAGTAGTCCTCTGATAGAGTGCTCATACAATAGTGCTGATAGAGTGCTCACACAGTAGTCCTCTGATAGAGTGCTCATACAATAGTGCTGATAGAGCGCTCATACAATAGTGCTGATAGAGTGCTTATACAGTAGTCCTCTGGTAGCGTGCTCACACAGTAGTCCTGTGATAGAGTGCTCACACAATTGTACCTGATACAGTGCTATATAGTAGTCCTCTGATAGAGCGCTCATACAATAGTGCTGATAGAGCACTCATACAATAGTGCTGATAGAGTGCTCACACAGTAGTCCTGTGATAGAGTGCTCATACAATAGTGCTGATAGAGTGCTTATACAGTAGTCCTCTGGTAGCGTGCTCACACAGTAGTCCTGTGATAGAGTGCTCATACAATAGTATCTGATACAGTGCTATACAGTAGTCCTCTGATAGATAGAGTGCTCCCATAATAGCCCCTCCAGATATTTGGGGATGGAGCCTCCATTATCTCGGCTATTTCTTATTATTCTGGAGTATTCCGTTTGCTGTGTGTAAAGTTTTGCTTCTAGTGCCAATCCCTCACATAGTAAACAACCTGTAAACTGGCGCTCTCCGTACAGTGTGAACAGACAAGGCGGCAGCGCCAAGTCTCTGAGAGTGGCCCCATAGACAGTGACTGTCTGTGCCTCCCGCCTGGTCGCCCTTTATGGGAACGCTCTGTGTCTGCTCATGTCACAGTCTGCAGAGTTCGCTGTCCATGGTTCTATGTAAATACTGCCTAATGTGAAACACATGCCGCTGCAACTGCGGGGAGCCTGGGGAGGAACTGGTTAAGCATAACGGAGAGGCAGCATGGCAGACACTTAAAGGGGACCTCTCACCACCTCCAACAACTCCTGTTATGCTTCAATAGGTGGCGCTCCGCTGATTCCGGCGCAGTTGGGATTTTTCCTCTAGCCCTCACCCTTCCTGAGCAATCACTGCTGTCAGTTTAGGCACCGCTATGCTAATTAGACTCCCTACTGTCACGTAGGCGGGGCCAAGGCAATCTACTCCATCCAGGAAAACCCACATGACAGCAGGAAGCCTAGCAGCAGGAGCGGTGATATTTATATGGACTATATGGCAGAATATATACGTAATATAATCTGTAGGAGTGTGCTAGGAGGAGCAGGGTGCCAGCAGCACAGAGGATTTCAGGAGAGCATCATTATGTGTTGATGTTTGTAAGGATAGAGCTGCATGTGACGGGGAAAAGTCATAGTGTGAGGAGGTCACAGCAACACAGAGTATTTCAGCATAGTGTATTTTGTGCTGTATACTATTTCATACAGTGCCTTGTGAAAGTATTCGGCCCCCTTCAACTTTTCAACCTTTTGCCACATTTCAGGCTTCAAACATAAGGATATAAAATTTTAATTTTTTGGTGAAGAATCAACAACAAGTGGGACACAATCGTGAAGTGGAACGAAATTTATTGGATATTTTAAACTTTTGTAAAAAATAAAAAACTGAAAAGTGGGGCGTGCCAAATTATTCGGCCCCCTTAAGTTAATACTTTGTAGCGCCCCCTTTTGCTGCGATTACAGCTGCAAGTCTCTTGGGGTATGTCTCTATCAGTTTTGCACATCGAGAGACTGAAATTCTTGCCCATTCTTCCTTGGAAAACAGCTGGAGCTCAGTGAGGTTGGATGGAGAGCGTTTGTGAACAGCAGTTTTCAGCTCTTTCCACAGATTCTCGATTGGATTCAGGTCTGGACTTTGACTTGGCCATTCTAACACCTGGATACGTTTATTTGTGAACCATTCCATTGTAGATTTGGCTTTATGTTTGGGATCATTGTCTTGTTGGAAGATAAATCTCCGTCCCAGTCTCAGGTCTTTTGCAGACTCCAACAGGTTTTCTTCCAGAATGGTCCTGTATTTGGCTCCATCCATCTTCCCATCAATTTTAACCATCTTCCCTGTCCCTGCTGAAGAAAAGCAGGCCCAAACCATGATGCTGCCCCCACCATGTGTGACAGAGGGGATGGTGTGTTCAGGGGGATGAGCTGTGTTGCTTTTACGCCAAACATATCGTTTTGCATTGTGGCCAAAAAGTTGGATTTTGGTTTCATGTGACCAGAGCACCTTCTGCCACATGTTTGGTGTCTCCCAGGTGGCTTTTTATGGATATCTTTGAGAAATGGCTTTCTTCTTGCCACTCTTCCATAAAGGCCAGATTTGTGCAGTGTACGACTGATTGTTGTCCTATGGACAGACTCTCCCACCTCAGCTGTAGATCTCTGCAGCTCATCCAGAGTGATCATGGGCCTCTTGGCTGCATCTCTGATCAGTCTTCTCCTTGTTTGAGATGAAAGTTTAGAGGGACGGCCGGGTCTTGGTAGATTTGCAGTGGTCTGATACTCCTTCCATTTCAATATGATTGCTTGCACAGTGCTCCTTGGGATGTTTAAAGTTTGGGAAATCTTTTTGTATCCAAATCCAGCTTTAAACTTCTCCACAACAGTATCACGGACGTGCCTGGTGTGTTCCTTGGTCTTCATGATGCTCTCTGCGCTTTAAACAGAACCCTGAGACTATCACAGAGCAGGTGCATTTATACGGAGACTGATTACACACAGGTGGATTATATTTATCATCATCGGTCATTTAGGACAACATTGGATCATTCAGAGATCCTCACTGAACTTCTGGAGTGAGTTTGCTGTACTGAAAGTAAAGGGGCCGAATAATATTGCACGCCCCACTTTTCAGTTTTTTATTTTTTACAAAAGTTTAAAATAACCAATAAATTTAGTTCCACTTCACGATTGTGTCCCACTTGTTGATTCTTCACCAAAAAATAAAAATTTTATATCTTTATGTTTGAAGCCTGAAATGTGGCAAAAGGTTGAAAAGTTGAAGGGGGCCGAATACTTTCGCAAGGCACTGTACATCTATTTTTTAGGATCAAGAATCTCTGGGCCAGGATGGTACTTGTAGTTCGACACCTTGAGGTTAGACTCCTTGGTTGCGAGTACATTCCTCTAGCTGCTGCGGCCTGGAGTACTGCAGCAGTAATGCGGCGCTGCGGCCCTCACCAGTTATGGCTCCGTACAGGACTGACAACCTGCTAATTGTGAGCTCGGCTTGTGCCATAATATAAGCTAATATAATCTTCCCACATGAAGGGGCAGAGCCGCTCGGAATGTGTTCTGTGCCCGCCGCGCGGCCGAATATTTGGCCTGGCACCTCCTGCCTAATGGAACAGACCTCATTAAAAGCCCCCGGAGCAAAACAAACAGAACGTGTGAGTGTCCCATTACTGATGAAGGTGCAAGCCGTGAGCTCACAGGAATGTGCCGCACAGTGCCAACCATCCAAAAATTCACGCGGACGCGGCGAGGCCCGGCTCTGGGGCGGAGGGTCCTTTGTAAAAGCTTTCACATGACGACACGGAATCCTGAGCCTCGCAGGACAATGATGAGAGTGTTCAATGATGTCTCCGAGCGGAGGGCACCGCGCCTTCTGTTTATTACAGGAAAATACGGCTAAAAATAACGTGTAATATGTAAGGCCGAGCCAAGGGCACCGCGCCGAGAATACTGATATACACCACAAGTACCAGAATAGCAATCACTGTCTGATAGAAGCGTCTGATGATGGGGTTAGTAGTACTCCAACACCATTCCAATAAAATATAATAGTAGTTATATTCTTGTACATAGGGGCAGTATTATAGTAGTTATATTCTTGTACATAGGGGCAGTATTAGAGTAGTTATATTCTTGTACATAGGAGCAGTATTATAGTAGTTATATTCTTGTACATAGGAGCAGTATTATAGTAGTTATATTCTTGTACATAGGAGCAGTATTATAGTAGTTATATTCTTGTACATAGGAGCAGTATTATAGTAGTTATATTCTTGTATATAGGAGCAGTATTATAGTAGTTATATTCTTGTACATAGGGGCAGTATTATAGTAGTTATATTCTTGTACATAGGGGCAGTATTATAGTAGTTATATTCTTGTACATAGGGGCAGTATTAGAGTAGTTCTATTCTTGTACATAGGGGGCAGTATTAGAGTAGTTCTATTCTTGTACATAGGGGGCAGTATTATAGTAGTTATATTCTTGTACATAGGAGCAGTATTATAGCAGTTATATTCTTGTACATAGGAACAGTATTATAGCAGTTATATTCTTGTACATAGGAGCATTATTATAGTAGTTATATTCTTGTACATAGGCAGTATTATAGTAGTTATATTCTTGTACATAGGAGCAGTATTATAGTAGTTATATTCTTGTACATAGGAGCAGTATTATAGTAGTTATATTCTTGTACATAGGGGCAGTATTATAGTAGTTATATTCTTGTACATAGGGGGCAGTATTATAGTAGTTATATTCTTGTACATAGGAGCAGTATTATAGTAGTTATATTCTTGTACATAGGAATAGTATTATAGTAGTTATATTCTTGTACATAGGAGGCAGTATTATAGTAGTTATATTCTTGTACATAGGAGCAGTATTATAGCAGTTATATTCTTGTACATAGGAGCAGTATTATAGCAGTTATATTCTTGTACATAGGAGCAGTATTATAGTAGTTATATTCTTGTACATAGGCAGTATTATAGTAGTTATATTCTTGTACATAGGAGATGTATTATAGTAGTTATATTCTTGTACATAGGAGCAGTATTATAGTAGTTATAGTCTTGTACATAGGGGCAGTATTATAGTAGTTATATTCTTGTACATAGGGGGCAGTATTATAGTAGTTATATTCTTGTACATAGGAGCAGTATTATAGTAGTTATATTCTTGTACATAGGAGTAGTATTATAGTAGTTATATTCTTGTACATAGGAGCAGTATTATAGTAGTTATATTCTTGTACATAGGAGCAGTATTATAGCAGTTATATTCTTGTACATAGGAGCAGTATTATAGTAGTTATATTCTTGTACATAGGCAGTATTATAGTAGTTATATTCTTGTACATAGGAGCAGTATTATAGTAGTTATATTCTTGTACATAGGGGCAGTATTATAGTAGTTATATTCTTGTACATAGGGGGCAGTATTATAGTAGTTATATTCATGTACATAGGGGGCAGTATTATAGTAGTTATATTCTTGTACATAGGAGCAGTATTATAGTAGTTATATTCTTGTACATAGGAGTAGTATTATAGTAGTTATATTCTTGTACATAGGAGTAGTATTATAGTAGTTATATTCTTGTACATAGGAGCAGTATTATAGTAGTTCTATTCTTTTACATAGGAGCAGTATTATAGTAGTTATATTCTTGTACATAGTAGTATTATAGTAGTTATATTCTTGTACATAGGAACAGTATTATAGTAGTTATATTTTTGTACATAGGGGGCAGTATTATAGTAGTTATATTCTTGTACATAGGAGCAGTATTATAGTAGTTATATTCTTGTACATAGGGGCAGTATTATAGTAGTTATATTCTTGTACATAGGAGTAGTATTATAGTAGTTATATTCTTGTACATAGGGGGCAGTATTATAGTAGTTATATTCTTGTACATAGGAGCAGTATTATAGTAGTTATATTCTTGTACATAGGAGCAGTATTATAGTAGTTATATTCTTGTACATAGGAGTAGTATTATAGTACTTATATATATGGGCACCCTCTGGTATGATGGGAGACGGACATTAAACATAAAAAATATAACTATTTAGCAACACAGTTTTTATAGTATGAATTATTTGTGATTTATGATACAATTTTAAGGGATTTTCCTATTTTAATAAATCTCCACCATAAATTACTTGAGATATAGCATAGAATTATAATCTTATTTCCTATTTTCATGGTCCTGAATTTCATTGCTCCATGCTGACATAGTGTTTGTCCTCTTCGCCCTATTTGTTATCCTTCATATGACATCTCTATTTCTATCTGAGTCCTAATAAGTAATCTGAGAAACTTTCCAAACCTTGGAGGATGACTCGGTGAATACCTGCACAGGACTCTTTACCATATAGCGGGCTCTATACCATACAGATTTTCTAGAATATGATGTCATGTTCAGTGAGTCCATACAGCTGCTGGATCCCATCCTCTTATGGATTATAAATGTGGAGCTGCTTTTTGGAGTCGGCCATATTCGTTCCATTGGATTACAACCCTCATCATGCCCATGGATTATCACTTGTAATGATACGACACACTTTGAGTCTTCTTTCCCTGTGGATTACAGCTCCATGGATTATAATTATACTCATTTCTCTGGGATTCATGGATTATTATGTTGTCGATGTAGTCTATGGAGTAGAACCCTATATTGATGGATTACAAGAGTCCCCCCAGCTGGTGCCGATGTATGGGGATAACCCTCGGTTTTTTGGAGGAAATGGATACAAGTATTCCGACATGGTGGAGGCTCTTTGGACGCTTTACTGTAAGCCATCGCGACCATTGTTATAGAGAGCAAAAATGATGTCAAATACCGAGGTCAAATGGTCAAGAAGAAGCATGATCCAGTCTTATCATCAGAGCGACTCTAGCTTGGAGGGGTCTGTTTTTGGTGACATCTTGCGTTATGGTCTTGATTTTCAGAACCATGAATATATCTGGGTCACCTTATACCGATTCACGTTTCCATGAATCCCAGCCAAGCATTAGCTTTCATTGGTCTGGTCCTGTTGGGTCTTGTAGTGCTCTATGTATAGTGCAATATAATTACATTATAGTCATGTCCACTGACTGGATCATGTAGGGGGTTGCAGTACTGTATACAGTGTGAATATAACATTGTTTTATGCATATTTCTTATTAATTTTAGGTCCAGATATGTTCTGTTTATTTCATGGCAAGAAGTATGGTCCGGGAGAAAGCTGGCATCCTTACCTTGAACCTCAAGGAATTGTATACTGCATACGCTGCACGTGCTCTGAGGTATGTCCGTCCAGTCTATGGTATCCGCCTGGTATATGGTGTGTTGGAAGGAAGGGCGGGTGGAAAGTCTGTGTATATAATAAGAAGAGTCTTATGGAGAATAGTAATGAAGCTCCTCATGGGTGATGAAATCAGGTTATTCGGAGATGGTCAACTAGTATCTAGTAACCACCAACCAAGAATCCACCAATAAATGGCTGAGAACCAACAACCACCAACCAATAGACGATACCCTCCAATAAGTATCTGGTAACAATCAATCTGTAGATAGAAATCACTAATAAATGGCTAGTAACCAACAGCTACCAACCAATAGGTGATGCCCACCAACAAATTACTGGTAACAATCAATCTATAGATAGAAACCACCAACTATAACTAGAAACAACCAATTCATAGCCGGTAACCTACAGTCACCAACCTATATAGTTGCTACTGTACCCACCAACAAGTAACTAGTAACAATGAATTGACAGATAAAAACCATCAACAAATATCCAGTAACCAACAACCACCAACAAGTAGGTGATGCCCACCAACAAATTACTGGTAACAATCAATCTATAGATAGAAACTACCAACCGTAATTAGAAACCGCCAATTTATAGCTGGTAACCTACAGCCACCAAGCTATAATTGATAGTTTACCCACCAACCAGTAACTAGTAACGATGGACTGACAGATAAAAACGATCAAATAGCTAGAAACCAACAAAAAATGGCCAGTAATGCACAACCACCAACCAATAGGTAATACCTACCAACAAGTGACTGGTAGCAATCAATCTATAGATCGAAACCACCAACCAATAGCTACAAATCACCAATAATGACTGATAACTATCAACCACCAACCAATACCTAGAAATTCTGAATGAATGGCTGGTAAACACGAACCAGAAGATGATACCCACCAATGAGTAACTGGTAATAATCAATCTTTAGAAAGAAATTGTCAACCCATAGTTGGTTTCCAACAAGTAACTGTTAACAATCTATTGACAGACAGGAAGTTTCCATCAATAGCTAAAAAACTGCAACAAAGCTCTCGTGACCATCAGCCACCAACTAAAAGGAGGTACCCACCAACAAGTAACTGGTAACTATCAATCTGTAGATAGAAACCACCAATAAATAGCTGGGAATGAACAACCGTCTATCAATAGGTGATACTCACCGAGTAACTGTAGATAGAAACCACCAACCAATAGCCAAAAGTCACTAAAAGGCCGGTAACTAACAACTACCAATAATAGGTGACACTCACCAACGAGTAACTTTAGTCATTAATAGTCACTAAAAGTCACTAATAAATGGCTGGTAACAAAAAAACTACCGATAATAGGTGATTACCAAAAAATAACTGGTAACTGTAAATCCAGGGATAGAAACCCCCAGTAGCTAATAACCACCAAGAAATGGCTGGTAACCAACAACCACCAACCAATAGGTGATACCCACCAAGGAGTAACTGGTAGCTATCCATCTGTAGATAGAAACCATTAATAAATAGCTAGAAGTGAACGACCCACCAACGAGTAACTGGTAGGGGTCAGTCTGTTGCGAAACCACCAACCTATAGCTAAAACCACCAATAAATTGGCTGTTAAAATCCAACTCATTACTAAGAACAAATAACGATTAGCTTGTATCTGATAACCACCGATGAATAGCTGATACCTGTCAGTGAGGAGCTGGTAACTACCAACCCATAGCTAGTAAATAACAACTTCCATCTAACAACTGGTAACCACCAACAACCAGTAGCCTATACCTACAAGCACCTGGTAACCAACAACCATAGTTAGAAGCCAACAGCCATAAGTTAGGAACCAACAATGTCCAGGTAACCATCAACTGGTAGTAACAACCCATAGCTAGAAACCTACAGCCTACATCCAACAGCTAGTAACCAGCAACCAATTCCTCATACCCACCAACAAGCAGCCGGTAACTACCAACCCATAACTGGAAACCAACAGCCAAAAGCAGCTGGTAACCAACAACCTATAGCTCAACCTATAGCCCAATAAGTAGCTGGTAACAACCACCCCGTAGCTAGAAACCACCAACTACTAAGTATGACCAATAGACAATTGCTGATGCCGTCCAGTCAGTATCGAGTAACTACCAACCCTTAGCTCGAAGACAAGTCAACAGCTGTAACCAACAACCCACCAAGCGGATAGACACCGCCAACCAATAAATAGTACCCAACACCCCCTGACCAATAGCTGATAATCATCAGCACCCATCAGTGGAGACCAACTACCCATCATTGGAAACATCAACTAATGGCCAAAGGTGGCCGAAAAACTCTAATACTAAAATCATCCATACTCGTTTTTGGCAAAAGATGGGTGTGTAGCTGCAATACCACACTCAACCTGTGAACAGTTGGGGCACTTTTTGTGGACGAAGTGTCCATGTGTTTCACATTCTGGAAACCCCTCCAGGATCGGATGGTTGACTCTGGCTGCCATATTGGTTGTCCCCCCGATCCTTCCTCTGATTTTGATACATTTTTGAATTGCTTTGAATTGAATATTTGTGTTCTGTGTAACTTTGTGGCGACATCGGCAGTGACGGTGTTAACCCCCAGTCACGGTTGCTGGGTACACTAACACACTGCCCCATTCTTTGTCTGCAGCGGAGGGTTTCGCGGCGCGGTCCCTTTACAAGCCACAACATTTTTGTTCCTAATCCCATTGAGCAGTGTTCCTGAGCCGCAGCCGCCTGTCAGTGACTAGAACAAGGCCTCATTCATGAGCGGCGGAGCGGAGTCTGTTCTGCAGCCACTCACCGGCTAATTGATAAAGAGACACTCACAACGCCGCACGTTTCGATGACACTGGAGCGCCCCCCTGTTATATAGGGGTGGGGGGATGGGTGACACTTCTGCATCCCTCCCAGACATGGCGCTGACATCACTTGGCTCCCGCTCCTCAGACAGATTAATTGCAGCCACTTTATAATAATTCTCTGTATTACGGGCTAATATTATAGGCACACATGGCGCAATTGTCTGCCGCCGGCGCGGGAACGGGACATTTATATGGAAAATTTACCAAAAAAAACTCTACAGATGTATTTCAGACCTATTCCTTGTCACTGCTGAGGCTTTGTTACAGTGTATCCAGCCTAGACAATCCTCTGCGAGAAGAGTGGCAGCAAATAATCCTTCTTGTATATTCTGTGTCCAGCAGGGCGGCGGTGTCAGCTGCTACAGAATAAAGTGTCCTGTCCTGCAGTGTGTCCATACCGCCACCGACCCGCAGCAGTGCTGCCCCCGATGTGTAGGTAAGTGGTCGCCCTAGAGCCGTACATTATAACAGGAGGCGGAACCACTTAAAGGGCAACTCCACCCCTTGTGTATTCGAGGGCTGCTATATTCAGACTCCCCCCATATGTGTGGCTTTGAGAGGATTTTTCTGAAATTGTCCCATAAGACCTTCTTTGTGGTCCCCAAAATTCAGGACCATGATGTCCTTGAGGCCAAAGCTAGAATACAGACAGATCTGGTGGGCAAGAATGGATATTATAACAATAAATGAATGCTCACATGCTTATTTACACACAGCTGAGGGTTTGTTACAGTGGTATCCAGCCTAGACAGTCCGCTGTGAGCTAAACACATCAGCAGCACAAATCGTTCACCTCTCATGATAGTTTGTTACAATGTATCAGTCTGGAGTCCAGGTTGTTTGCCTCACAGAGGATTATCTAAGCTGGATAATATTGTAGCAAACCCTCAGCTGTGAAAGGTATTAATTCGAGGATGTATTATCAGCTGTCTCGATGTCAACAATGTTTCCAGCAAGTATAGAAGGGTACTGCTCGCGGAATTGTAACACACAGAGTCTGAAAAGACCTTCCTGACCTAATACTTCTCACCGCTGAGGGTTTGTTACATTTGTATCCAGTGTAGACAATCCTCTGTGAGCTGAAGACAACAGCATCACAAATCTTTCTCGAGTCCTGATAGTTGGTTACAATGTATCATTCCAGGTTGTACAGCTCACAGAGGATTGTCTAGACTGGATAACGTTGTAGCAAACCCTCAGCTGTGAGAAATATTGATTTTAAATGTATTTTTAGCAGTAAGCATGGAAGGAAACCACTTGCTGTCAGTGAATTGGGACCTTCTTATTTATATCCAGAGTATGGAAAGTCCTCCCGGACCTAAGACGTCTCACAGCTGAGGGGTTGTTACAGTTTTATCCAGACTGGGCAATCCTGTGTGAGCTAAACACAGCAGCACAAATCTCTCTCTGCCCTGATAGTTTGTTACAATGTATCCAGCCTAGACAATCCTCTGTGAGCTGAACTCTTCAGTGGCCTTGTAATATGTTACAATGTATCCATTCTAGGCGATCCTCTGTGAGCTCCGCTCAGCATCACAAATCTTTCTATGTCCTGACTTATAACTTGTCACAGCTGAAGGTTTGTTACAGTTGTATTCCTCAGACATCAGCAGCACAAATCTCTCTCCTGTCCTGATAGTTTGTTACAATGTGTCAGTGCATATAACATCATTCTAGGCTGTGCAGCTCACACAGGATTGTCTAGACTGTATACCATTGTAGCAAACCCTCAGCTGTGAGAAGTCTTAATTCCAGAACATATTGAAGCTGTCTCGATGTCAACAAGAATGTTTCCATCTGTGTTACTTGTACTGATACATTGTAACAAACCAACGGGAGAGGAAAGAGATTCGCGAATGATAGAAAGTCTAGGAGACAATTGCAGAACTTGTATTATACCATGAAAGGACTTATATATTAATGATCTATACTTAAGATGTGATCAGCGGGGGTCGGACACCCAGGACCCTCGCTGATCAGCTGTGTGAAGAGGTGCAGCACCCCTGAGCACTGCAGCCTCTTCCCTGTCCTGATGACGTCACATTCATCGGTCACATGGTACAGCAGCAGCTCAGTCCCTTTCAAATGAATGGAGCTGAGCTGCAATACCAAGCATGCCCATTATCCAATGTATGGCGCTGTGCTAAATATTAAGTGAAGAGACTGCAGCGCTCACCTAAAGGCTGCAGCCTCTTCACTCAGCTGATGGGTGGGGGTCCCAGGTGTCGGACCCCCACCAATCCCAGATCGATAACCTATCCTAAGGGTAAGTCATCAACCTATAGGAAAACCCCTTTAATGTTTCTTTGCACAAGTGACATCATGCCATGTCCTCTCTCCTGCAGAGCCGCACTCGCCCTCAGGTCTGCGGGCCCCTCCTAAGGTATGTCAGCACAATGGGACGACCTACCAGCAGGGCGAGATGTTCACCACCCAGGAGCTGTTCCCGTCCAGACAGTCCAACCAGTGCGTGCAGTGCAGCTGTTCGGTGAGTGGCGGCCATATCTTATAGTTAACCCTTAGGGGTGCACCCACTATAGGGGCAGGATATCCCAGTGCCCTGGGGTCTGGCAGCTCAAAGCCCCAGACAACGTCTTCCCCAGGGGCCAAAATCAGCACCTGGGCGAGTGGGGTCTTGGAGGTCTCTACTGGGGGTCAGTTGTCGGTGGTCTGTCCAGTAGCTGAGGACACAGGAAGAAATGGGGTCCCCTTCACACCATGCACTTCTGTCAATTACTATCAAAATTGACCTTCTATTTCTCACAGCTGAGGGTTCGTTACATTTTATCCAATCTAAACAATCCTTTGCGAGCTAAACAGCCTGGACTGATGTTACCGGAACTGATACATTGTAACAAATGATCAGGACAGGAGAGAGATCTGTGAAGCTGATGTGTTTACTCCCCATAGTATTGCCTAGGATACTACTGTAACAAACCCTCAGCTGTGAGAAGTATTGGGTCTGTCCAGGGTTTTCAGCCTCAGTCAAAGATCTTGAAATGGGTGAGAAATAATCACAGGGTCTATTAGAAAGCTGCAGAACTTTCCATTATACAAATCTGAAGCTTCATTTACATAAATTGACTATTTTTTTTGTGTGGGTAACTTATGTCGAATGATCAGCCATGGCTGTGCCTGTGGGAGTTTTCACCAAGCTTTCCAGAGACCCTGAGTGACATATAACTGTCCTATCTTTTCCCTTTTGTCTGCTGACTTTTTGTGTCAGTTTTCACTGCACTGTTTGCATTCTATTCATGAACCAGGAACGTCTACATTAACAGTTCCCTCCCAGACCGTGCCGAGTCCTCATCTTCTGTCTTATGCAGTTGTGTGCTGTACAGGGGGCTTCTAAAATGGCCCTGGATGAATCTGCTGGGAGTTGTAGTTATTCAGCGGTGATGATTTTCAGAGGGGTTAATGACCTTAGGGTGAGGGGGGGAGTTTTCATCCTCTGAGCCCCCTGTTTTGCCAGCGGTCACCCCGCACTGTTGGTATAACCCGGACAGTTCCAAGCAGCCGCCGGGGTCAGTCTGTTCCAGGAAAGCCTCAGCTTCTGTGTTCTGCTTTATTTTTATAAGCCTATGAGGGATATTTGTGATTTTTATTGTATATATAAGGGGGGGAGGGGATTAGATCTCCTATATCGGGTCACGAGCCTCCATAGCTGGGACCTCACCGCACTCCCCGTAAGATGAATGCAGCCTGTGAAGTGCGGCAGTGACCTCGGAAGGATCAACAGATCGCCTTACATCTCCAGCCGGAGCGGCGGTCAGCGGCAGTGTGGGCTCACTGGTCTGAGCACTGGACAATTACAGCTATTCATGTGATCGGCCCACCGCCCCGAGATCAGGATACATCAGCACACAGTATAGACTTCATGTTGCAATTCCTCACTATTTTAAGACCTCTGCTTGCTGGAACAGTCATTGTTTACATTTAGTGGCTAAAAATCTGACCTTATAGTTCTCGCAGCTGAGGGGTTGTTACAATGTATCCAGTCTAGACAGCTATCTATGAGTTGAACTCACCAGCAGCACAGGTCTCTCTTCTGTCCTGATGGCTTCTTACAATGTATCCAATGTAGACAATCCTCTGTGAGCTAACAAAGATCTCTCTCCTGTCCTGATAGTTTAGTACAATGTATTCGGTCTAGACAATCCTCTGTGAGATGAAGTCATCAGCAAAACAGATCTCTCTTCTGTCCTGATAGTTTAGTACAATGTATTCGGTCTAGACAATCCTCTGTGAGATGAAGTCATCAGCAAAACAGATCTCTCTTCTGTCCTGATAGTTTAGTACAATGTATTCGGTCTAAACAATCCTCTGTGAGCTCAGCTCGACAGCAGCAAAGATCTCTCTTCTGTCCTGATGGATTCTTACAATGTATCTAGTCCAGACAATCCTCTGTGAGCTAATTTCAGAACTAACATAGATCTCTCTCCTGTCCTGATAGTTTAGTACAATGTATTCAGTCTAGACAATCCTCTGTCAGTTCAACTCCCCAGCAGCAGCAGCAAAGATCTCTCTTCTGTCAGATCTCTCTCTGGTTCTACCATGTATCACTGCAGGAGTCCAGAGCTCACAGAGGATTGTCTAAACTGGATGCAATTGTAACAAAACCTCAGCTGTGAAAAAAATCATGTCAGAATGGGAATTGTAGCCACTGGATGCCCCATTCACTGACAACAAGCGGAGAACTTGTGAGGAATATTAGTTACATTTTCCGTCCGGTGATGTTGATATATTATTATTATATTAGATCTCGTGTGGTCAGTTCTGTTTCCTCTTACAGGACGGGCAGATTTACTGCGGCCTGGTGACCTGTCCTGAGCTGGTCTGCTCCTCCCCTCTGACCGTACCAGACTCCTGCTGCCCAGTGTGCAGAGGTAAGTAGCCTGCATCCAAACCTGCTATATATTATACACCTCAGCTGCTGCAGAACCTCATAATACACAGCTCAGCTGCTGCAGAACCTCGTAACACACACCTCAACTGCTGCAGAACCTCGTAACACACACCTCAGCTGCTGCAGAGCATCATAATACACATCACCTGCTGCAGAACCTCATAATACACACCTCAGCTGCTGCAGAACCTCATAATACACACCTCAGCTGCTGCAGAACCTCATAATACACACCTCAGCTGCTGCAGAACCTCATAATACACATCTCAGCTGCTGCAGAACATCATAATACACACCTCAGCTGCTGCAGAACCTCATAATACACATCACCTGCTGCAGAACCTCATAATACACACCTCAGCTGCTACAGAGCATCATAATACACATCACCTGCTGCAGAACCTCATAATACACACCTCAGCTGCTGCAGAACATCATAATACACACCTCAGCTGCTGCAGAACCTCATAATACACACCTCAGCTGCTGCAGAACATCATAATACACACCTCAGCTGCTGCAGAACATCATAATACACACCTCAGCTGCTGCAGAACCTCATAATACGCACCTCAGCTGCTGCAGAACCTCGTAATACACACCTCAGCTGCTGCAGAACCTCATAATACACACTTCAGCTGCTGCAGAACCTCATAATACACACCTCAGCTGCTGCAGAACCTCGTAACACACATCTCAGCTGCTGCAGAACCTCGTAATACACACGTCAGGTGTTGCACACCATTTCCCACAATTCACCCCTGCAGAGCAGAACAGTTTACTGGTAGGGGGCAGCACTGAGATATGTAGTTGTGCAGTCACAGAATTAATAGGATATTATCAGAATTTTGAATGCCGCTTTGTGTGTGACTGGAGAACAAGACATGATTAGTGCAACATTTCAGAATTTAGTGCCAGCAAGCAGAGATCTTGGAGGGAATTGAAGAGTAAAATCTGTGAGCACTTTGCAGAATTTTAGGACTGAGCGAGTGCCTTGTGTTTTGCAGACGGCTCGTACGACCGCTCGGTGGAGGAGGAGCCGCTGCAGCTAAACAGAGGTGTTGTACGTGACATTCTGCTCTATTTCCTGACGCCCCTCCGTCCCCTGCAGCCACATTGTGTGCCCCGTTGTGTCGTTTGTGACGTATTGTGTGTATTGTGTCCTATAGAGACATTCCCAGGACCAGTGCCTGAGCGAGCTGCTCAGTAAGAAGACTTTGGGGGCCACTGAATCCACCATCGTCAGCTCCTCCCTGGGGTTTAACCCTCGCAGCTTCAAGCAGAAGGGTGGAGGAGGGGGGACGACAGTGAAGATACTGATGAAGGAGAAGCATAAGAAAGGTGAGCCTTACAGTCTGCACACCAGTGACATCACACCAGTGACATCATCGCCTGCTGGGGGTCTGGGGTCTGTGATGGCTTACTGCCTTGTCTCTCTCCCATACTCGGCTCAGGCTGCTATTCTGTCCCTCCCTATTACTTTACACTTCAGCTCTGCTCCGTCTGTCCATAGCAATGATGGACTGTCCATTGGCGTCCCAGGTTGTCAGTTCTAATTGACAAGTGAGTTGCCCCTCCTTTTGGAGCCTGAGGTATCTGAGGTTTACCCCCTGCCAGGCTGTAGCCGTGTTCCTCCACCATGCTTTACACTGCAGTTCAGCTTGTTCATATTTTCTATGACACTATACTTACCTGTGTAATCCTTGGTGGCTGCTTCTTCTCTCCCCCCAGCCTGCGTCTATAATGGGAAGACGTATTCCCACGGCGAGGTGTGGCACCCTGTCTTCCGAAATTTTGGAGAGATCCCGTGTATCGTGTGCACATGTAAAGATGGGAACCAGGACTGCCAGCGAGTCACCTGTCCGGAGGAATACCCCTGCGATTATCCGGAGAAGGTGGAAGGAAAGTGCTGCAAGGTCTGCCAGGGTAAGGGCTGCGATGGTCACATGACACCAAAAATACTGCCGCGATAAATACATGGAGTCCTGAGCGCCAAAAATAGTCCGGAACATAGAAAATAAAAAAAACGAAGAAATATCACAAATACTAAAAATCTATCCTTTTATGTCTGTAGCTGCTATGTAGAGTCCTGTGTCTCCATGGTTACAGACTACAGATAACCAGCGCGTAGTCTGAGCCTGCAGTCACAATTATCAAGATTAGTTGCAACATTGTTTCTATTTTTATATACAATGAAGCAGATAAACAATTTTTTGAGATGTACATGTAGGACCTCCCCTCATAATACCCCAGCACCTCATGTGTGCCCCCTCCCCTCTAAATATCAGCTAATAACCAGCACCCCATGTGTGCCCCCTACAGATGATAAAGTGCAGCCAACAGCGGAAGTCATTGCCACGAAATGTCTGAAGAACCCCCACAAGATCCTGGTCTACATGTACATGTCCCCCAACTCCGGAAACCAAAAAGACAACGTCCGAAAAATCGCCATCGAAAAAGAAGCGTCCGAGGATGTGGAGATTTACGTCTGGAAAATGGTGAAAGGTGAATCTCATCATCCAGCACATTGGAGCAGATGTAATAATTCTGTACTGTATGTTACACAGTGTGAACGGAGACCAGACAGTGTTACATGTGCCCGATACATCACAGTGACTGATGCTGCAAGATACATATTACGTATCTGTGCACTGTCTACTCTAAGTGTATATATATATATATATATATATATACAGTACAGACCAAAAGTTTGGACACACCTTCTCATTCCAAGAGTTTTCTGTATTTTCATGACTATATAAATTGTAGATTCACACTGAAGGCATCAAAACTATGAATTAACACATGTGGAATTATATACTTAACAAAAAAGTGTGAAACAACTGAAAATATGTCTTATATTCTAGGTTCTTCAAAGTAGCCACCTTTTGCTTTGATTACTGCTTTGCACACTCTTGGCATTCTCTTGATGAGCTTCAAGAGGTAGTCACCTGAAATGGTCTTCCAACAGTCTTGAAGGAGTTCCCAGAGATTCTTAGCACTTGTTGGCCCTTTTGCCTTCACTCTGCGGTCCAGCTCACCCCAAACCATCTGGATTGGGTTCAGGTCTGGTGACTGTGGAGGCCAGGTCATCTGGCGTAGCACCCCATCACTCTCCTTCTTGGTCAAATAGCCCTTACACAGTCTGGAGGTGTTTGGGGTCATTGTCCTGTTGAAAAATAAATGATGGTCCAACTAAACGCAAACCGGATGGAATAGCATGCCGCTGCAAGATGCTGTGGTAACCATGCTGGTTCAGAATAAATCCCCAACAGTGTCACCAGCAAAGCCCCCCCACACCATCACACCTCCTCCTCCATGCTTCACGGTGGGAACCAGGCATGTAGAGTCCATTCGTTCACCTTTTCTGCGTCGCACAAAGACACGGTGGTTGGAACCAAAGATCTCAAATTTGGACTCTTCAGACCAAAGCACAGATTTCCACAGGTCTAATGTCCATTCCTTGTGTTCTTCTTGTGCTTGTTGCCTGTCCTTAGCAGTGGTTTCCTAGCAGCTATTTTACCATGAAGGCCTGCTGCACACAGTCTCCTCTTAACAGTTGTTGTAGAGATGTGTCTGCTGCTAGAACTCTGTGTGGCATTGACCTGGTCTCTAATCTGAGCTGCTGTTAACCTGCGATTTCTGAGGCTGGTGACTCGGATGAACTTATCCTCCGCAGCAGAGGTGACTCTTGGTCTTCCTTTCCTGGGGCGGTCCTCATGTGAGCCAGTTTCTTTGTAGCGCTTGATGGTTTTGGCCACTGCACTTGGGGACACTTTCAAAGTTTTCCCAATTTTTCGGACTGACTGACCTTCATTTCTTAAAGTAATGATGGCCACTCGTTTTTCTTTGCTTAGCTGCTTTTTTCTTGCCATAATACAAATTCTAACACTCCATTCAGTAGGACTATCAGCTGTGTATCCACCTGACTTCTGAACAACACAACTGATGGTCCCAACCCCATTTATAAGGCAAGAAATCCCACTTATTAAACCTGGCAGGGCACACCTGTGAAGTGAAAACCATTTCAGGTGACTACCTCTTGTAGCTCATCAAGACAATGCCAAGAGTGTGCAAAGCAGTAATCAAAGCAAAAGGTGGCTACTTTGAAGAACCTAGAATATAAGACATATTTTCAGTTGTTTCACACTTTTTTGTTAAGTATATAATTCCACATGTGTTAATTCATAGTTTTGATGCCTTCAGTGTGAATCTACAATTTTTATAGTCATGAAAATACAGAAAACTCTTGGAATGAGAAGGTGTGTCCAAACTTTTGGTCTGTACTGTATATATATAATTATATTATTCTTATATGCGCAAAATGTACGGCACATTATAGGAAACATCTAACATTTCTTTATACAGAGCTGCGCTACATTACACTAAACTCCAACTTGTTATGAAGTATCATTGAAAGCAGGTCTAAAATAGATTATAAATGTGGTGTAAGGCATATGGGCCAAAGCTGGGAGGGCTGCATTATACTCCAGAGCTGCACTCACTATTCTGCTGGTGCAGTCACTGTGTACATACATTACATTACTTATCCTGTACTGATCCTGAGTTACATCCTGTATTATACTCCAGAGCTGCGCTCACTATTCTGCTGGTGCAGTCACTGTGTACATACATTACATTACTTATCCTGTACTGATCCTGAGTTACATCCTGTATTATACTCCAGAGCTGCGCTCACTATTCTGCTGGTGCAGTCACTGTGTACATACATTACATTACTTATCCTGTACTGATCCTGAGTTACATCCTGTATTATACTCCAGAGCGGCACTCACTATTCTGCTGGTGCAGTCACTGTGTACATACATTACATTACTTATCCTGTACTGATCCTGAGTTACATCCTGTATTATACTCCAGAGCTGCGCTCACTATTCTGCTGGTACAGTCACTGTGTACATACATTACATTACTTATCCTGTACTGATCCTGAGTTACATCCTGTATTATACTCCAGAGCTGCACTCACTATTCTGCTGGTACAGTCACTGTGTACATATATTACATTACTTATCCTGTATTATACTCCAGAGCTGCACTCACTATTCTGCTGGTGCAGTCACTGTGTACATACATAACATTACTTATCCTGTACTGATCCTGAGTTACATCCTGTATTATACTCCAGAGCTGCGCTCACTATTCTGCTGGTGCAGTCACTGTGTACATACATTACATTACTTACCCTGTACTGATCCTGAGTTACATCCTGTATTATACCCCAGAGCTGCACTCACTATTCTGCTGGTGCAGTCACTGTGTACATACATTACATTACTTATCCTGTACTGATCCTGAGTTACATCCTGTATTATACTCCAGAGCTGCGCTCACTATTCTGCTGGTGCAGTCACTGTGTACATACATTACATTAGTTATCCTGTACTGATCCTGAGTTACATCCTGTATTATACTCCAGAGCTGCGCTCACTATTCTGCTGGTGCAGTCACTGTGTACATACATTACATTACTTATCCTGTACTGATCCTGAGTTACATCCTGTATTATACTCCAGAGCTGCACTCACTATTCTGCTGGTACAGTCACTGTGTACATATATTACATTACTTATCCTGTATTATACTCCAGAGCTGCACTCACTATTCTGCTGGTGCAGTCACTGTGTACATACATAACATTACTTATCCTGTACTGATCCTGAGTTACATCCTGTATTATACTCCAGAGCTGCGCTCACTATTCTGCTGGTGCAGTCACTGTGTACATACATTACATTAGTTATCCTGTACTGATCCTGAGTTACATCCTGTATTATACTCCAGAGCTGCACTCGCTATTCTGCTGGTACAGTCACTGTGTACATACATTACATTAGTTATCCTGTACTGATCCTGAGTTACATCCTGTATTATACTCCAGAGCTGCACTCACTATTCTGCTGGTACAGTCACTGTGTACATATATTACATTACTTATCCTGTATTATACTCCAGAGCTGCACTCACTATTCTGCTGGTGCAGTCACTGTGTACATACATAACATTACTTATCCAGTACTGATCCTGAGTTACATCCTGTATTATACTCCAGAGCTGCGCTCACTATTCTGCTGGTGCAGTCACTGTGTACATACATTACATTAGTTATCCTGTACTGATCCTGAGTTACATCCTGTATTATACTCCAGAGCCGCGCTCACTATTCTGCTGTGTTCTCTATTTCTTGCAGGGATTTTCCACTTAATCCAGATTAAAAAGGTGGCAAAACAAGATTTTAAACAAGAATCAGAACATTTCCGGTTGGTGACCAGGACGAGTGAAGGTAATTTATAGTCATCCATTAGTGGAGTGGTGCGGCTCCTATGTGTATATATATATATATATATATATATATATATATATACAGTACAGACCAAACGTTTGGACACACCTTCTCATTCCAAGAGTTTTCTGTATTTTCATGACTATAAAAATTGTAGATTCACACTGAAGGCATCAAAACTATGAATTACCACATGTGCAATTATATACTTAACAAAAAAGTGTGAAACAACTGAAAATATGTCTTATATTCTAGGTTCTTCAAAGTAGCCACCTTTTGCTTTGATTACTGCTTTGCACACTCTTGGCATTCTCTTGATGAGCTACAAGAGGTAGTCACCTGAAATGGTTTTCACTTCACAGGTGTGCCCTGTCAGGTTTAATAAGTGGGATTTCTTGCCTTATAAATGGGGTTGGGACCATCAGTTGTGTTGTTCAGAAGTCAGGTGGATACACAGCTGATAGTCCTACTGAATGGAGTGTTAGAATTTGTATTATGGCAAGAAAAAAGCAGCTAAGTAAAGAAAAACGAGTGGCCATCATTACTTTAAGAAATGAAGGTCAGTCAGTCCGAAAAATTGGGAAAACTTTGAAAGTGTCCCCAAGTGCAGTGGCCAAAACCATCAAGCGCTACAAAGAAACTGGCTCACATGAGGACCGCCCCAGGAAAGGAAGACCAAGAGTCACCTCTGCTGCGGAGGATAAGTTCATCCGAGTCACCAGCCTCAGAAATCGCAGGTTAACAGCAGCTCAGATTATAGACCAGGTCAATGCCACACAGAGTTCTAGCAGCAGACACATCTCTACAACTGTTAAGAGGAGACTGTGTGCAGCAGGCCTTCATGGTAAAATAGCTGCTAGGAGACCACTGCTAAGGACAGGCAACAAGCACAAGAAGAACACAAGGAATGGACATTAGACCTGTGGAAATCTGTGCTTTGGTCCGATGAGTCCAAATTTGAGATCTTTGGTTCCAACCACTGTGTCTTTGTGCGACGCAGAAAAGGTGAACGAATGGACTCTACATGCCTGGTTCCCACCGTGAAGCATGGAGGAGGAGGTGTGATGGTGTGGGGGGGCTTTGCTGGTGACACTGTTGGGGATTTATTCAAAATTGAAGGAATACTGAACCAGCATGGTTACCACAGCATCTTGCAGCGGCATGCTATTCCATCCGGTTTGCGTTTAGTTGGACCAACAGGACAATGACCCCAAACACCTCCAGACTGTGTAAGGGCTATGTGACCAAGAAGGAGAGTGATGGGGTGCTACGCCAGATGACCTGGCCTCCACAGTCACCAGACCTGAACCTAATCCAGATGGTTTGGGGTGAGCTGGACCGCAGAGTGAAGGCAAAAGGGCCAACAAGTGCTAAGAATCTCTGGGAACTCCTTCAAGACTGTTGGAAGACCATTTCAGGTGACTACCTCTTGAAGCTCATCAAGAGAATGCCAAGAGTGTGCAAAGCAGTAATCAAAGCAAAAGGTGGCTACTTTGAAGAACCTAGAATATAAGACATATTTTCAGTTGTTTCACACTTTTTTGTTAAGTATATAATTGCACATGTGGTAATTCATAGTTTTGATGCCTTCAGTGTGAATCTACAATTTTTATAGTCATGAAAATACAGAAAACTCTTGGAATGAGAAGGTGTGTCCAAACTTTTGGTCTGTACTGTGTATATATATATATATATATATATATATATATATATATATATATAGCTAGATGTGCAGGACTCAGTCTTTACACCCCCCTGATCAGGCCTGGGTGGTCGGTGCAGCTCTGCCCCCTACTTTTCATGATTAATAGATAATTCCCTAAACTGGATATATTTGTAACAAACCCTCAGCTGTGAGAACTATTTGGTCAGGACAGGTTCTCCTCCACTGATAATGGAGAGGAAGTGAAACACAAATCTATCTTTATACAGTGATTATTTCTAATAATAAGAATGGACTGTCCCTTTAAGAGTTCCTTGGCGCTCACTTTATAGCGGAGGATTATTAGTCGGGGGCCGGGAGCTCCTGGGCTCAGATTTTACTTCTATTTAGATAATAAAATGTCACTTCCATCTCTTTTGGGGGGTGAAAATCCAACCAAGGTGTTACCTGTGTGAAGAGCTGGGCGAATATTTACGTATGAAAGGGCACCGGGGTGTAATATGGGCGAGAGTCAAGGCCACAAGCGAATACATGTGGTGGGCACTGGAATCTCCACAACTGGAAACCAGTGACTGGAATATAGAGTGCCCGCTGCTGCCAGGCCAGGAAAACGGAGATAAGTGGTGGTCCTCCAGCTGTATGGGAGGTCACTTAAAGGGGCAGCGCACAATATCAAGGCTTAAGGCTGCCTGTCAGGTCCAACCCATTGTTTCCATGGTGTGTTGACCCAGAAAAAGCAAAGTTTGGAGGTTTATAACCAGGTGGATTGGGGAGCTCATAAGCTCCACCCCCATAATTCTGGAAATTTAAATGCCAGCCATAGTGGTTGCCACCCAACTTGCCAGGGACAGATCTAAGGAATGGCGGAGTAGAAATTTTTCCAGTTTAACAGAAAAGGATGACTCAAGGAAAATCAGGTTGTGGACGATGTCAGCCTCATCCTGCGTCCTGACCTTCATGCTGGTGGTGAAGCATCTCCCATGTTTGCCGCCTTTCTTTGAGTCGCTTCTCTGCTAATGTTTACGGCTGTGCGGTGGAACGAGACCTCCCAGGAGCCGAGACTCCTATTAGTGTTCCGTCATCTTCTCCCGTTATTTGCCCTTTTAGAAATAAATATATATTCTCTCCTTTACGTAAGTAACACTTATGAATTGGGTGAAAATGTTCCCCGTAATTTAACCTGTTCACTGCTGTGGAGGGTCAGAGGCAAAAATGTTATAACAGTAATATTTAAAGGGTAACTCCAGGCAATATTCTTATTAATAGAACTAATATCTTTAGACGTTTGTTGTAGGAACCTTTCATCACATCACTAACTGCTATTATACTGCCCCCTATGTACAAGAATACTGTATAACTACTATAATACTGCTCTTATGTACAAGAATATAACTACTATAATACTGCCCCTATGTACAAGAATATAACTACTATAATACTGCTCCTATGTACAAGAATATAACTACTATAATACTACTCCTATGTACAAGAATATAACTACTATAATACTGCCCCCTATGTACAAGAATATAACTACTATAATACTGCTCCTATGTACAAGAATATAACTACTATAATACTGCTCCTATGTACAAGAATATAACTACTATAATACTGCTCCTATGTACAAGAATATACCTACTATAATACTGCTCCTATGTACAAGAATATAACTACTATAATACTGCTCCTATGTACAAGAATATAACTATTATAATACTGCTCCTATGTACAAGAATATAACTACTATAATACCGCTCCTATGTACAAGAATATAACTACTATAATACTGCCTCCTATGTACAAGAATATAACTACTATAATACTGTCTCTTATGTACAAGAATATAACTACTATAATACTGCCCCTATGTACAAGAGTATAACTACTATAATACTGCCCCCTATGTACAAGATTATAACTACTATAATACTACCTCCTATGTACAAGAATATAACTACTATAATACTGCTCCTATGTACAAGAATATAACTATTATAATACTGCTCCTATGTACAAGAATATAACTACTATAATACCGCTCCTATGTACAAGAATATAACTACTATAATACTGCCTCCTATGTACAAGAATATAACTACTATAATACTGCCTCCTATGTACAAGAATATAACTACTATAATACTGCCCCTATGTACAAGAATATAACTACTATAATACTGCTCCTATGTACAAGAATATAACTACTATAATACTACCTCCTATGTACAAGAATATAACTACTATAATACTGCTCCTATGTACAAGAATATAACTACTATAATACTGCCCCTATGTACAAGAATATAACTACTATAATACTGCCCCTATGTACAAGAATATAACTACTATAATACTGCTCCTATGTACAAGAATATAACTACTATAATACTGCTCCTATGTACAAGAATATAACTACTATAATACTACCTCCTATGTACAAGAATATAACTACTATAATACTGCTCCTATGTACACGAATATAACTACTATAATACTGCTCCTATGTACAAGAATATAACTACTATAATACTACTCCTATGTACAAGAATATAACTACTATAATACTGCTCCTATATACAAGAATATAACTACTATAATACTACTCCTATGTACAAGAATATAACTACTAGAATACTGCTCCTATGTACAAGAATATAACTACTATAATACTGCCCCCTATGTACAAGAATAGAACTACTATAATACTGCTCCTATGTACAAGAATAGAACTACTATAATTCTGCCTTTTATCCTGTTCATACTGTTATAGTGTCTGGGTTCAGATATTTTATGAGTGCACCTTGTGGAGGGGATAGTTGTTTTCTGTCGCCCCCTGTACCCAGGCTTTGGTGATGTTTGTGATTCTGATGACATCATGCAGGCTGCTGATGGGTGATTTATGACGGGGTAACCGCAGTCCTCTTCTCAGGGTTTTATTGGTCCCTCTTGGAGTGTAAGGAAGTCTGGACTAAGTGTGGAGTAGTCTCCGCTGGATCCCATAAATCAGACTCTGTGTTTTTTTACTGGAGTCCTCTCTACACAGAGTGAGAACTTCATGACAGAACTTGTAAAAAAGTAGCAGCCAAAAAAGCGATGATGCAGTTGTGTGCCAGCACTGGCGGGCGAGACAAGACGATTTTGCTCGATGTTCTCTTACTGAGACGTGGGATTGCAGTGGCTACATGGTTAGAAATATAACTTGAGTCCAAAAATGGCAAAGAAATGGTGCAACTATCATATAATGTGGTGTCTGTAAGGCTGGGTTCACACCTGCACCCGGATTCCGTTCGGGGTTTCCATCCCTGAATCCGCTTAAAAAATGTGGATAGAAAAGTTCTACTTTTCTGCATTTTTCCACATTTTTCAGGCGGACTATGGGGTCCACAGGTAACTACTTTTTAAGCGGATTATGTGTTCGTTTTTCGGGTCCCCAATTGGACCCGAAGAACGGAAACCCAGGCACAGGTGTGAACCTACCATAAGTGGGAGTGGAGCTTTGACAACCTCTCAGACGTGATATACAGGATGGTTGTCAGCAGTAATAGATGAATTGCTATACTGTAATATAAGATGTGTGGATCTCATGTCATTATATGATCGTGATGCCAGTAACGGGGAGCTGGACTGTGACAACCTGTCAGATATAATATAGAGTTTGGTTGTCAGTAGTAATAGATGGAGGGTTATTAGTAGTGTTGAGCGTTCCTCTCATGTTTCTTATCATTTCTCGTTTGGCTAGTTCATTCCCAAGATTCGTTTTGGTCCAAATAAATTCATTCTGGATCTTTTTTAAGATTTTAAGTGCCATGGTTTTTGGGCATTCCCAGCCTAATAGATGGTTGGATAAGGAACTGTACTTGGCTCTTCCCAGCATCCCTGATGGTGGTAGGTACCGAGATAATAGAGGGGAGCCTATTTAGAGGTAATAGTAAAATTGATATTAAACACCCCCACACAATCCTTGCCACTGCGGGTCATCAATGTAGTCCAATGGCTTCCCATCCTGGCCCAGCATTGCCTCCTGCCTCATCCATTGACATCTCATTTGTTGCCCACTCAAGCGGTTAATCGCGGTCATGTAAATACTGGTAATTAAAGTTTTTTTGGGCATCAACAGCAATTCCATCACTTAGATGACTGTAGTGCAGAAGTCCCGGGAGCCGGTGGTGAATTCTGCTCATTACCAATGGTGGGTGATGGATGGGGCCCACAAAGGATGAATTATTAAAAGTAGGAGGATGAGGGAGATCCAACTCTCTGCTGCCTGTATCAGCCCTAATGAACATTTGTTTGGGCTGCTATGATGTAAATGTGTATATTGGCCCTAACAAACGTTAGGGCTACTATACTGCCTTAATGAGCGTTCCTTAGGGTGGCTATACCACATTAGGGAGTTAGGGAGGTGTAGGAGGCCTCAGGGTGCTCGGGCACAATGTGGAGCTAGTTCGTCTAAACTAATATCATAAGTATTGTTTAGTTGAAAATCTAAACTTTGGAGAAATTGGGGTCAAATTTGGTTGGCCCTCCTCTAGTTGTTACAATACTATTATTTAATGCCGCCTTTCTGTTTGCTCTCAGGATCCCAGGAACCTCCAGTGGGTCCTCATGGGGGGGTGTTGAGTTGCTTTATTATAAGGGGGTCCTAATCTACTTCTACAATGCAACACAACCATGGTCTAAGATTATCGTTGCAAGGTTAAGTACTTTGTCTATGGTCCACTCAGGTGTCTTCTTTGTGTTCTGAAGGCCTCAATGTGTCTTCCTCCTTGTATTTTCCTAGGTCAGTGGAACATCTTCAGGCCTCAACCTCCTGACCTGAACATGACAGAGGTCACTGATCTACAGACTGGGGCGTTGTAGTGAGAATCCAAACCTCCATCAATGACAAACAGCCTGAATATAAAGAGACGGAAAAACAAAAAATTTCTTGCCAACAAACATTTCCCAACTTGATCTTCAAGGTGGTCAGACCTCGGAGAAGAAGGAATCGGCTCTGAAGAATCTTGTTATCTGTCCTGACACTAGATCAATCTGATCAGAGACTGTGGTCAAGTCAGCTTCTCTGGAAAGAAGAGGAAGGTCATATCGGAAATTGTCACCTCCTACAACCATTACCCCATCTCCAGGTCTGCCCCCTACTGGGGGTTGTGGGAGGGGGACCTTTGCTTCTATCGATTTTCCTGCTGAGCTGGAACTGGGAGACTTTTTATGCTTCACCACATTTGTGCTCTTCTTCTTAACTTGCTTGCTGCACAGAAATGACGGGATTGCAGAATCCTGAGATTCAAAAATATTCAGACCCCCAGAAAAGAAAAACGTTGCGGCCGCTTCCGATGTTGCTTGTTCAGCATCTTATAGAGTCCTTGACAGATTATCTAACTCAGATCACTTCCAGAAAACATTAACATTTCTCATCCTGCAGCAGAACTGTGCATAGGATTCTGCTACCTTCTTCTTAGCACAGAGCTCACATCTTCCTGCAGCCCCTGCTGGCTCAGTGTCAAGTTCAATCTACTTATCATGTTTCATGACCTTGCTTTATCCATCTTGTACAGATCTTGAGTCGTTTCACATCTTATCCTCCAGCAAAGGTGCATAGAAAATTTGTTGGCTTATTTCTTGCTCATAGGTCCCTGCAGCCCCTGCTGGTTCAGTGTCTGTGGTGAGAATGGTTTTCTAGGTGGGAGATCTATCCTTATCGACATCAGAGTACTCTATAGGACCTAACAAAAACAGTATATGAGTCACAATGCACTAGGACGCAGTCTATAAAGACACTGAATCAGCAGGGGCAGCAGTGAGACGAGAGATCAATACAAGATGAGTAAAGCACAAAAATCGCAAAGTATGGTATGTCCATGCAGGGGATTATAGACATATGGGGTACGATCCCATGTTGCAGGTTGACTCATTCAGCTAAAAAGTCCACAATTTTTGCCTGTAAACCACCATTTGACCCCAGAACATTGAGTGTACCTGTACTTTCTATGGCCCCCTGATACATGAACTCCACAGAGTTTCCCTGGAAGTAGCTGAGACTTTCCTGTCTACGTTCTCGTCCTTCCTGGACGTGCAGTATCGGTCTTTCGAGGATAGCCGGCTCAGATGTACACGTATCTTACACATTATCTACTGTATTATTCTCATGGTCAGAGGTGGACGTCCCGAGAGAGGGTTGGAGGGTCTTGCAGGCAAGTTTCGGAGCGGTGTAGAGTGGAGCTGGTCAGCGTGCTGGATGGTCAGTCTCTTAGATGTCACCTAGCTGACCCTGACTGAGCACATCTATTTATTTTGATATATATTTCTGTCTGAAAAAAAAGAAAAAAGATCTAATTAAAATATTTTCAGAATTATTTTTTTGCTTGTTTTATGAATTTTGTGTTTGTCTATAAGATTTATAATAAAGTATTAATCTATTCTACTCGCTGTCTGCACTTTTATGGTCACAAAGTAGGTCCAGGAGGTAAAAGTGGAAGAGGCAATGGTGGTCTTGCCCGTGCACCCCTGATCCCTCTTGGGATAACACAGGATCCACCACTGATAGTAGGTGCTGGAGACAGCTCATGGAGACAGCTCAACTCCTCCTCCATCTGCACATGTCATGAGACAAGCCGATTTTCCAAAGATGTTGGGTTCAGAGATTTTTGGTGTTCGTCACCCATGATTCATTAGCATACCTTGGGGGTCTCTTCAGGCCCCAGAGTATAATAATTGGAGACCAAGGAGGGTGGATAAAAAAAAAAATACTTAAACTCCCTTTTCCTGGTCTCCGCCATGGCAACTGGTCTTCTTCCCCATGCGTTCCGGTGTGTTTTCCAGCCATCTCCTTGACGTCATTGGTAGGTCAATGTTCCCCAGATGACCTCTGAGACCCAATTACAGGCCTTAATGGTGATCTGGGTAAATTACATCATCGAGAGAGTTGGAGCACACCGAGGACGCTCGGGAAGGAAGATAAGATGCTAAAGAAAAGCCCAAGAAAGGGGGGAGTATGTGTTTTTTTTGTTTTTTTTTTTTAAATATTTTTACATACCCTCCCTGGTGTTCGATTATTATACTCTGGGGCCCCCCAAGTATAATAATAGCACTTCCTGTTCGGGCTCTTACAGTGAATCACACAAATCTAATCTCACAAGGTTTGCCATGACTAGTCTGAGTGTGTCGTGTATGTTCTCATCTCAAGGTTTGATCAAAGAAGGATCTATTTTCTTGGAGACAGATTGAGACATATTGGGGCAGATTTACTAATCCTCTCTAATTTTAAGTCACAGCCTTGAAATGTTGCAGATTTGCAGCCTGATACTGTCTAGGTTAAGTTTATACCCCCTATTAGTTGGTGTAGCTTGCAACAAAAATTTGCTCCAAAATTTTGGCAAAATTCTGGTGCATACTGTTGCATCTTAAACCCTTTTCACTTTTGTCAAGCTCTGCCCCTATACTGGTAAATCCCACCCCATGTCCAGCCAGGTGGGGAAAAAAAAGTGTATAAAATGTGATGCACAGCACATAGGACAGTTTTATGGTGCAAATTAAGCCAAAATTGGGGCAGGCTTATTAAGATTGATGTTTCACCAGAAAACTAGCATGCCGCGATGAGCCCCACTATGAGCGAGTCGCAGAATGGGGAATGTGGCGCATCTTTGGCACAAGAAAGGGTCTTGCACCAAACATGCAACAAATTATCACCCATCTACCCAGAAAAGTGGCACAGAGGGAACAATGGATTCCTCCGTTTTGGTTAAGTAAACCTGCCCCATTCTATCCAAGGAAACCACTAGAGCTCAAATCATCTGACCCAAGACTGTTCTAAGACTATGCTAAGCAAAGAGTTGGATCCCAGGACGTCTCCTGGACTAGCTGAGCTACGTAACATGGTGGCCGCTCCTTTTCCTGTGTCCAGTTTTTACCCAGGTCTCTTATTAAGTTTTCAGAACTTGCTCGGTGCTACCTGATTCTCTACCAGATTACCGGAGCCTTCAAGAAGACTTCAGCCATAGAACTCTCGAGTCTCATTCCAGACCTTGACCTTAGGAGTATTCTGGTACATGCTAGATACATGCTAGATTAGTGGGGGTCCAATAGCTGGGACTCCCACAAATTGCCAGAATGGATGACTATAGGTCATCAATCCAAGATCGGTGAGGGTCCAACACCAAGGACCCCCGCAATTACCATCTGTCTACTGGATAGGTGAGAGATGCTAGAATAGTGGGGGTCTGAAGACTGGAACTACCACAGATTGCCTAGAAGGGAGGATTATGGGTCATCAATCCAAGTTTGGTGAAGGTCCAACACCCAAGACCCCGGCATCTATCACCTGTCTACTAGACAGGTAATACATGGTAGATTAATGGGGGGGTCTGATGGCTGGGACTTCCACAGATTGCCAGAAGGTAGGAACATAGGTCATCAATCGAAGATCGGCTGAGGTCCAACAACAAGGACCCCCAATGATCAGTTAAAGAGAACACAGCGCTCAATAAGTGCTGGTGCCTCCACTCTGAAAACCAAGCACAGTGCCGTACATTGAATAGTGGCTGTGCTTGGTATTGCAGGTCAGCCCCATTCAATTGACATACTATGTGAACAAAGAACGTGATGTCATTGGCCTGTGAGGGAGCAGCACTGTCACCTCCAAGAGCTGATTTGTGGGGTCCCGGTTGTCGGACCCCCCACTGATCTTTAATTGATGACCTATCCTAAGGATTGGTCATCTATTACAGAAGCCTGGAAAACCCCTTTAAGTGACATGATGCCTGGTCCATGTGGTGCCTACAAAGCATCCAATTTATTGTGCACTGATGGCGGAATCTTATGACAGGGTCAGGTTTACTCTTCAGAGTAACCTATAGTATTGGGGGGCCCATAGATGGTGCCACCCAGTCACATGTGGCATGCACTGCTTCCCAGGTCATACCTGTACTTGCTATTTAAAAGAATAGGAAATATGGACACAGTATATACAGGTACAGGTGTGGCGCGGAAAGTACCTGTTTGCAATGGGTGTACTAAATAATTTGGAGAGGGGTCTACATAGTCTTGTCCATAAAGTGTATACATGATGGGGGGGGCCTTTACTTTTCTGACCATTTTAAAGTGTTTACCGATTTATATAAATAAAACTTTCTCATCTGCACCATTTCACAGCATAGGATTTGTTACAATTGTATCCAGTCTGAACACCAGACTGAAACGTTTTACCTGCACTGATACATTGTAACAAACTCAAAGCAACAGAGGTATTTTGTTGCTCATATCGGATGGGATGCAACTATGACGACCCCTTAACGGTGAGAAATCCTGGGCTATCCATTTATTGACAGCAAGCGGAGATCTTGAAATTGTCAAGAAATTGGAGAAAGTTCTATCGTAAATGATTAAAGAGGTTTTCCAGTATAATTTTTTTTCAATCCCTTGGCTGTCTTCATTTGCCAGAAGTTCTCACCGGCTGTGACGTCCCAGGCCTCAGCAGTCACGAGCAGCGGGGATTTACACCGCAGCAGGACCGGACCGGACCGTACTGGGAGGCACCAGAGCACCAGGGACAGGTGAGCATGTTTTTTTTTTTTTTTTTTTTGACAACCCCTTTAAGCTTCATTTACATGAGACTGGCCCTTTAAGACACAATTAAAGGGACTGTCTGGGATTAGAAAATAAGATGTAGTCAGGAGGGGAGGGGCAATAAAATAAAGATGCCCTTACTCTTACCTGTACCCTCCCCTCAGTTCCTTCGCTCCTTCTCTCTGTTTTGTGACGTTGACGTCACGGGACCACTTCAGCCAATCACTATTCTCAGCCGTATACTTCCTGCCGATGTGACATCACCACTGCGACTCCTCTGTATACAAACAGAGCAGCAGAGCGCAGAAATGGAGAGGAGGATGCAGGAAAGTATATGTGAATATTTATTTTATAGCCCCTCCCCTCCTGACTACATGTCATTTGTGTTAATCCCAGAGATCCCTTTAAGAACCTCTTTAACGTCTTAATTCCTTTTAAGACCCCTATATCAAGACATTGTTGGACCCTTTACTGACACAGACATGATTTACTGACACAATGCAGTTTGCTCAATACAAAACCTCCTTTAAGTAATCCAGGGCGGCCTGAACGCGCGTTCCTCCAGACTAATCATCCTGTTGATGTTAGGAGAAGCCATATACCAGCCAGCTCCTATAAATTCCTTTTACGTGGAAACAGATGCCTGCGGCCCACATCAGTAGCCAGCCTCCTGCCGTTTCATTAACTCTGGAGACCGTGCTCAGCAAGAAGCTGCGTATGAGACACCGCCAGATTTATACATTTATTTTACCTGCGCCCAACACAAGTCCCATGTGCCAATGAAATCCAAACCGTGTCATCTATAACCTGCCTGCAGAGTCGCCCTGACCACAGGGGCACAACCGGCCAAGAGACGGGTAAACGGGCAGCAACGTCTAGTGCGGAGAGGGAAAAGATACAACAATGTAAAGGCTGTCAGCCGACTATCCATAGTAGCCACTAAGTATTCACACCCCGAGGGGGCGCGTGCGCCAGATGGCGGTGAGTTGGGCAGCTCAAAGCTGGGCAGCAAAACCATATGCGGTTTTATCCTAAATTTGCGCATTTCTATAAGGCGGTTTTCTTGTAATGTGACTTTTATTGATAAAAATGTTAGAAACACATTTCACCCGTATAAACCATGAGATATCACAATTCCCTATAAACTTACGTGCGGATCGGGTAAGGTGCAGACAATGGCGGTCATAGTATCTCTGCTTGGCAACTAGGGACCTCCAACCACGGAGCCTCTCGTGGGCATCTGCTTGTGGACCTCTCCGTCTCTCCCAGGCTCTCTCATTCTCTCTAGTCACTTACTGGTCACCCCTTTAAACCTCTCTGTCACTTACCACCTGCCTGCCATGTCTACATGGGGCTTGCTCTGTGCACACTACTACTTGGGCCTACGTCAGTCTCTCAGGCCTCAGGCTCTCTCACTAACCTCTGCTTTCACTATAGCAACCGCTGCTGGACTCACCTGGTCTTACTTGAACCCAATCTTTCTAGGCCTCAAACTCAGGCCTTGCCATACTAGGCCTCACCTCAGACTCAAGGCCTAGTCACTTGCACTTTCTCCATCAGGGAGTGTCTGGTACACACGGACCTCAACACTTCTCAAAGGGAGGGAAAACATCTAATCTAAGGCCCTCCGACCTTCTGACAAACTAAGGGGCCTTGTTTGCTAGTCGGCTGCCACACCTGCACAATATATACGTACAGTGCTGGCCAAAAGTATTGGCACCCCTGCAATTCTGTCAGATAATACTCAATTTCTTCCAGAAAATGATTGCAATCACAAATGCTTTGGTAATAATATCTTCATTTATTTTGCTTGCAATGAAAAAACACAAAAGAGAATGAAAAAAAAAGTCAAATCATTGATCATTTTACACAAAACTCCAAAAATGGGCCGGACAAAAGTATTGGCACCCTCAGCCTAATACTTGGTAGCACAACCTTTAGACAAAATAACTGCGAACAACCGCTTCCGGTAACCATCAATGAGTTTCTTCCAATGCTCTCCTGGAATTTCTCCAGGTCCCTGAGATGTGAAGGGCGCCTTCTCCAAACTGCCATTGTGAGATCTCTCCTTGGGTGTTCTATGGGATTCAGGTCTGGACTCATTGCTGGCCACTTTACAAGTCTCCAGTGCTTTCTCTCACACCATTTTCTAGTGCTTTTTGAAGTGTGTTTTGGGTCATTGTCCTGCTGGAAGACCCATGACCTCTGAGGGAGACCCAGCTTTCTCACACTGGGCCCTACATTATGCTGCAGACTTCATAATGCCATGCACACGGTCAAGCAGTCCAGTGCCAGAGGCAGCAAAGCAACCCCAAAACATCAGGGAACCTCCGCCATGTTTGACTGTAGGGACCGTGTTCTTTTCTTTGAAGGCCTCTTTTTTTTTTTTTTTCCTGTAAACTCTATGTTGATGCCTTTTCCCAAAAAGCTCTACTTTTGTCTCATCTGACCAGAGAACATTCTTCCAAAAAGTTTTTGGCTTTCTCAGGTAAGTTTTGGCTTTTTTATGTCTCTGGGTCAGAAGTGGGGTCTTCCTGGGTATCCTACCATAGAGTCCCTTTTCATTCAGACGCCGACGGATAGTACGGGCTGACACTGTTGTACCCTCGGACTGCAGGGCAGCTAGAACTTGTTTGGATGTTAGTCGAGGTTCTTTAGCCACCATCCGCACAATTTTTCTTTTGCGTCCACATCTAGGGAGGTTAGCCACAGTGCCATGGGCTTTACACTTCTTGATGACACTGCGCACGGTAGACACAGGAACATTCAGGTCTTTGGAGATGGACTTGTAGCCTTGAGATTGCTCATGCTTCCTCACAATTTTGCTTTTCAAGTCCTCAGACAGTTCTTTGGTCTTCTTTCTTTTCTCCATGCTCAATGTGGTACACACAAGGACACAGGACAGAAGTTGAGTCAACTTTAATCCATTTCAACTGGCTGCAAGTGTGATTTAGTTATTGCCACCACCTGTTATGTGCCACAGGTAAGTAACAGGTGCTGTTAATTACACAAATTAGAGAAGCATCACATGATTTTTCAAAGGGTGCCAATACTTTTGTCCACCCCCTTTTTTATGTTTGGTGTGGAATTATATCCAATTTGGCTTTTTGACAATTCTTTTTGTGGTTTTCCATTGAAGACAAATTAAATGAAGATATTATTACCAAAGCATTTGTGATTGCAATCATTTTCTGGAAGAAACTGAGTATTATCTGACAGAATTGCAGGGGTGCCAATACTTTTGGCCAGCACTGTATATACAAGACGTTCCAGTAAAGTTATTACATTGCAGCATAACTAGCAAAGACTGGGCCTCCAGCAAACTTTTGACTTGGGCCCCCCCCCAATGGCATAGCGCCCCCTTTCCTAGCCCCCACACAGTATAACGCCCCAATTACAAAGTGTAATGTCCCTCCAGACAGTGTAATGTCCCATAGCGACCCCTGCACACCCTATTATGTCCCACAGTGGCCCTTGCACACAGACATCATGTGAGCCAGGTCGGCATTTCGACGCATAAAGACTTCGGCCTGGCACACGTAACGTCTGGGACGTTACCAAATAAACCCTGAGACTGCTAGGAGTCACGCGGTGAATAACACTGGTTTTTATGTTATCTCATTTCTCCTGGGCCTCCGATCATTATACTCCGGGGTATGAAAAGACACCACAGTATAATAGTAGCAGTATTTGTGAGAGTTTGCGGGCCTGTGGCCTCACTTACCGATCCCCCCTCCTGCACACAGCCGCATCCGCTTCCCCTTCTGCCCTCTGCCCATGATAAGTAATGTAATGTATGTACACAGTGACTGTACCAGCAGAATAGTGAGCGCAGCTCTGGAGTATAATACAGGATGTAACTCAGGATCAGTACAGGATAAGTAATGTAATGTATGTACACAGTGACTGCACCAGCAGAATAGTGAGCGCAGCTCTGGAGTATAATACAGGATGTAACTCAGGATCAGTACAGGATAAGTAATGTAATGTATGTACACAGTGACTGCACCAGCAGAATAGTGAGTGCAGCTCTGGGGTATAATACAGGATGTAACTCAGCATCAGTACAGGATAAGTAATGTAATGTATGTACACAGTGACTGCACCAGCAGAATAGTGAGCGCAGCTCTGGAGTATAATACAGGATGTAACTCAGGATCAGTACAGGATAAGTAATGTAATGTATGTACACAGTGACTGTACCAGCAGAATAGTGAGCGCAGCTCTGGAGTATAATACAGGATGTAACTCAGGATCAGTACAGGATAAGTAATGTAATGTATGTACACAGTGACTGTACCAGCAGAATAGTGAGCGCAGCTCTGGAGTATAATACAGGATGTAACTCAGGATCAGTACAGGATAAGTAATGTAATGTATGTACACAGTGACTGCACCAGCAGAATAGTGAGCGCAGCTCTGGAGTATAATACAGGATGTAACTCAGGATCAGTACAGGATAAGTAATGTAATGTATGTACACAGTGACTGTACCAGCAGAATAGTGAGCGCAGCTCTGGAGTATAATACAGGATGTAACTCAGGATCAGTACAGGATAAGTAATGTAATGTATGTACACAGTGACTGTACCAGCAGAATAGTGAGTGCAGCTCTGGAGTATAATACAGGATGTAACTCAGGATCAGTACAGGATAAGTAATGTAAAGTATGTACACAGTGACTGTACCAGCAGAATAGTGAGTGCAGCTCTGGAGTATAATACAGGATGTAACTCAGGATCAGTACAGGATAAGTAATGTAATGTATGTACACAGTGACTGCACCAGCAGAATAGTGAGTGCAGCTCTGGAGTATAATACAGGATGTAACTCAGGATCAGTACAGGATTATGTAATGTATGTACACAGTGACTGCACCAGCAGAATAGTGAGCGCAGCTCTGGAGTATAATACAGGATGTAACTCGGGATCAGTACAGGATAAGTAATGTAATGTATGTGTAGCCCTATTTGGGGGGGGTATGAGTATTATCCCTCCCGCAACAGACTCTAGCGCTGACCTGTGTGTATAATGGGAACTGAAGCCTTCGCTGAAGGGAAGAGTGGGAACATATATGAAATATATCAGTGCCTCCACCCAGGATAGAGCCTCTGTATTACAGGGAGGATCTCTTCCTGGGACTTACCCATGAAGTACAGTTAGTAGCCTTAACAAGGATCACTGTACTAATCTCACAGTCTGAAGAATACATACAGATACCACATAAGGTTATAACAGTAGCTTTATAAGAATCAACAGGGTAATAATACATACATACAATATACTCAGAACACAGCAGTACTACAACAACCAGCAAGTCCTCAACCGTCTTAGGTTATATACCCGGGTATATATATATAGATATATAGCAAGAGTCCAGTGCACAATACCTCCAGGCAACAGAAGAGATGCAGGGCCCCTGTGGATGACTGTGGATCCTCGGATTCTTCCAGGAGATGACAGACAGCCGATCAGGAGATGATGATGATGATGATGATGAGATTCTTCACAGGCAGCAAACAGGGCGACGGTGATGGCAGTAGATGCAGGCCTAACTACCCTAACACTGAGACCTTAACCTGCCAGCTAAACTACTAGTGCCACCGGGCCTCTAACTAGCTAGTTGGCCTTCGGAAGCCTAACCTATCACTGCCCTGAACTGTATATATATATGGATCCCTAACTACGGTTACTAGCTAGGTCCTGTGAGTATATAGGGGGTAACACATACCTAACTATATACTGTGAAGTAAAGAGGAACAAGTGGCTCTTAGACTCCCCCAGACATAACATGTCTGTCTCAGCAGCTCTGCTCACATCTCTCCCCCCAGCAGCTCTGCCTCACATGTGTCTGACTCACTGTATTTACAAAACAAAACTTGCACTGAATGCCTGGGGTCTCTGAAGCCAAACTGCAGGGGCAAAGAAGCCAGATACATTATATACTAGTAGAAATGGCAGTTACCTACACTCTCCCTCTGGTGAAATCTTTACGTCACGTCAAAGACATACAAAGTCATAGTATACAGTCAACATTACCAATGACAATATCAATATGGTTGCTTTTGCATTTACAGAGTCACAACAGGTTAATAGGTATACATGCCAGCAGGAGCGAAAATTGGTAACATATTGACCAAAGTGGACACTGCACCCACCCAAGCATGGTATAAATGAGGCTGAGTAGTAAATCTGGGGTCCCCCAAACTATCATATGTCAGCATAGGTGGAGGGTGTCTAATTCTCTCTCCTCTCCGTACCTCTCTCTGAGGTAAACTAGCATGTCCAGGCCCTAAACTAGGGTTGTCTGCCATGGGAGGGGATGGTGCTGGTGGCGTAGGAGAGCTAGATCCCTGCTCATCTGTAGACACAGATCTAGGTACGAATTCTGGAGTTTGAGGGTTCATAGGTCTCCCTGAAGGAGAAGATACTGGTGATCTAGGAACTTCAGGAGCCACAGTCCATTCACTCTCAGGAGTTTCAGGAAGGTCAGGTGGAATATCGGCTAAGGACTGTGGAGAATCGCAGGCCGAGCCATCATTGGAGATATCCATACCATCAATCTGAGGTACAGGCAACAAATGATTTCTATGCCAAGTCCTGATCCTCCCGTCCCGTCCTTTTATCTTGTAGACTGGTATTCCAGGCAAACGATCTACCACTGTAAAGAGTTCACTCCGCCATCGATCAGCCAGCTTATGTTTTGCAGATGCTCCCAAATTCCGTAGCAGAACATGGTCCCCAGGGTTCAATTCTCGGTATCTTACTCGAAGATCAAATCTCCTTTTATTTCCTTCATTCACTTTGGCCGCATTTTCCTCAGCCAGCTGATAAGCACTCTTAAGCGTTTCTTTCAAACGTGCCACGTATCGGTAATGATCTCGATGACTGATACCATCGGTAGAGACTCCCAACAAGATGTCAATAGGTAGCCTAGGCTCTCTTCCAAACATCAGAAAGTATGGTGAATATCCTGTGCTCTCGTGCCTTGTACTATTATAGGCATGCACCATAGCCTCCACTTTTCGACTCCAGGATCGCTTATCCTCAATTCGTAAGGTACCAAGCATATCAAGTAAAGTCCTGTTAAATCTTTCAGGAAGGGCATCTCCCTCTGGATGGTAAGGCGTCGTCCGACTTTTGCGGATGTTCAACAACTGAAGTAACTCTTTGATCAGGTTACTCTCAAAATCCCGGCCTTGATCAGAATGCAACCGGTGTGGTAAGCCATAATGGATAAAATACTTTTCCCAAAGCAATCTTGCAACAGTGACTGCTTTTTGATCCTTAGTCGGAAAGGCTTGAGCATATCGTGTGAAGTGATCAGTCACCACCAATACATTTCCAAATCCTCTGGAGTCGTTGTCAATACAAAGGAAGTCTATGCAGACAAGATCCATGGGGCCCGAACTCTTCAAGTGTCCCATGAAGGCCGCTCGAACCGGGACAGTCTTCCTCTGCAAACATCTGCGACAGCACCTACACAGACGAGTCACGGTATCTCTCATTTTGGGCCAGTAGAATCGGTCTTGTATTAGGCCATAAGTCTTCTCAGGTCCCAAATGACCATGATAATCATGCAGACTTCGGAAAATCATCTTCTGAAAGCAGCTTGGAATAACTAGTTGGCGCCTTCCAGGGTGATCATGATACAGCACCACACGATAAAGTAGGCCATTGTCTATTTCAAACTTCTCCCAATCTCGTAGAAGTTGACTGCATTCAGAGGGTAGGGATGTCTTTAACATTTCTCTGTCTTGAGAACTCACTGCTTGATAAAGAGGTCCAATTAAAGGATCAGTCTTTTGACTCCAGATCATTCGCTTTGAAGATATAGAACAACTCTCAAAGGATCCTAAAGCGGCAGGGTAGGCAAACATGTCTGGTACAGCTTCGGGACCTCCCCCAATAGAGTCAATAAGCCGAGTTTCAGAAAAGGCTACTCGGTCTTCAACTACAGCAGCCATGGCACACAAAGCTCCTACTCCAGGACTTGGCACTTCTTCCCATTCATCCACTACTTCCGGACTAGGTAATCCAGGCCGTCTTGATAGAGCATCTGCCCCAATGTTCTTAGGCCCCGATTTATACTTGAGTGTGAATTGGTAGTTGGATAAAGCTGCCAACCAGCGATGTCCTGTAGCATCGAGCTTAGCGGTTGACAAAACGTATGTCAGTGGATTGTTGTCTGTTCTTACTTCAAACGTGGCTCCGTATAAATAGTCATGTAATTTATCAACAATGGCCCACTTGAGCGCCAAAAACTCCAATTTATGTACTGGATAATTTTTCTCACTGGGAGAAAGACTTCGACTTATGAAAGCTATGGGCCATAACCCGGCCGGGTATTCTTGGTGCAGCACGCCACCTAATCCTTCAAAGCTGGCATCTACATGTAGCACATATGGCTTCTGTGCATCAGCATAAGCCAGAACGGGAGCTTCTGTCAATTTCTTCTTCAACAACTTAAATGCTTCTTCACAATCCGCAGTCCACCTATCGCCAAAAAGGCTTTTGGAAGACCCTTTCTTCTTTCCCGGATCTCCTGCATCACTCTTCAACAGGTCGAGGAGGGCTCGAGCAATTTTTGAATATCCTTCCACAAATCGTCGATAGAATCCACAAAACCCCAAGAAAGATTGCAACTCCGTAATATTTTGCGGTCGGGGCCAATTCACCACAGCTTCAATCTTACCAGGATCGGTAGCAACTCCTTCAGCAGAAACAATATGACCTACATAAGTGACCGAAGATCTACAAAATTTGCATTTGTCAGCCGACAACTTCAGCCCCTCTTCTTTTAAGCGATGGAGTACTCTCATGAGTCGTTCTTCATGTTCTTCCAGCGTCTTTCCAAACACAATAATGTCATCAAGATATACAAGGCATTCCCGGGGCACTAAATCACCTAACACTCTTTCCATCAACCTTTGGAACGTTGCTGGCGCACCTTTTGTACCTTGCGGCATACGAGTGAACTGAAAGAAACCCAAGGGGCATATGAAGGCTGTCTTTTCCTGATCCTCAGGTGCCATTGGGACTTGATAGTATCCCGATCTTAGGTCCAGCACTGTGAACCAACAGTTTCCATTCAGAGCTTCCAGAGCTTCTTCAATTCTCGGCAGTGTATACTGATCAGTTAAGGTTCTCCGGTTCAGAGTTCTGTAATCCACACATAGGCGAATTGCTCCAGATTTTTTTTCTTACCACCACAATAGGTGAGGCATAGGGGCTCTTACTGTCCACAATGATCCCCTGACCTTTCATTTGCTGTAGAGTCTGTCTTAACTCATCAACATCCTTTGGAGCAACTCTCCGTGGTCGCTCCCGGAAGGGAGTAGAATCGGTCAATCGGAAAGTGTGTTGAGCACTTTTAGCACAACCTACATCCATATCATCCATGGAGAACACTTCCGATAATTCAGACAACTTCTGTGTCAGTCGCTGATTCCAGGCCTCTGGTAAATGTGGATCACTCAAGTCAAGATTGAGATTAGGGATTGCATCTCGGATTTGAATCCTGCACACTTCAGCGTATGGATTTACTCCAAGCACAGGGTAGCAGTGGGCCACATTCTGGTATGGTCCAATTACAATCGGATGCGGTGAACAGTTCCTCACTGTCACACAGGTAGATAACTCCACTTTATTTCTCCAGTCCTTTCTCTCTGGGATCACCATCCAGCCATTCTGGTTAATCATTTCTTCAGGGGTTTCCATAAGGACATAACTCCCCCCTTCAAGCAAATCGGGAGCAATGCTGGAGGCTACTCTCAGAATTCTCTCCCCGCTGGCAGGAACTTCCACAGTTCTCTCACCGATATGATATACCATTCCATGTCGATAGCCAGTAGACAGGGCATCACAGAGTTCTCTAAGATCAGAAGATATATTCACCGGCTGAGCTGCAGGGTTCCAATCTCTTCCAAGAAACTTCTGAAAAGCATAATGCACTGCGGGACAATTAGTGCCAAGTATCACAGGAGCTGCACAAGAATCCCCTGTATCAGGACAGACAAGAGCCGTAATCTTCATGGGAGCGACACTCTGATCTTCTAATTCAGGGACAGCTATAACTACTTGTAGGCTGCCATCTACAGGATATGATCCTGAATTAAGCCCCCACAATTTCATTTGTCCCGTAGACTGAAGAGGTATATCCCTCAGATACTTTTGGTAGAACGAGCGATAAATCAGGGTCACTTGAGATCCTGTATCAAACAGGGCAGGAGCGGCATGACCATTGACAGTGACTTTGACAACGGACCTGGAGCCCGCGATAGCGCCTCTGGTATTTACTCGGCCCGCCTTCCTTCGGTGTCTTTGATTCTGAATAGAGAAGACAGCACTGTGTCTCAATCCCTCACTGTCCTCCGTACACTGTCTGGCAGTATGACCCGTCTGACCACATTTATAACAGGTTCTAGCATCCTTCCTTCGTTGAGTGGCAGTGGGTGGAGTGGCGGACTGTCTAAGTTCTGACCGCTCCGCTGGTTTGTCCTTGTTTGAATTAGGAACAACATCTTCTTTAGAGATGCTTTTCGCTTTCTTAGGGGTACTAAAACTAATGTCAGCTTCTTGTTTCTTCACTAACTTCATTAAGTCAGGAAATGGAAGGACTCTATCAGATAGTAAGACCTTGAGTACTTGAGCAAGAGGATGATGAGGTTGTAACCCTCTCACCAACTGACTGGTTCTCATAGCGTCTACCTCTGAAGTAGATATAGCTGCGTGGTACACCAGACGTGAAAGAAGTAGCTGTAAACGGTTAATAAAAGTAGAGACATTTTCCCCTTCTTTTTGACGAACCATTCGGTAATCAGCAACCATCTGGGCAAGGTCATAGTATGGCTCAAAGTGATCAGACAGTACTTGTATATAGTCCAATGCACTCACTCCTTCATGAGAGTCTCTGTACAAGCGGATCAATTCTGCAGCAGGAGACCGCAAACTTTCACTGATACGCTGCCGCTTGCCTTCTTCAGAGCAAGACCATTCCTTCAGGCATTGGAGAGTATGTTCTTTCCATATCTCAAAGTTTTCCTCCCCTTGTGGTACTGGGACATTACCAGAGAATACTTTTAGTTTCTTGTAGTGAGTGGCCTGCAGGCCCTGAGCTAACATTTCAGTCAGCCTGGCTAAAGTGCTAATAGCACTGTCACTAGAGGAACTGCTAGCGACGGCCATACTGGGGGGGTAACTGGCTGAGCGGGGTTCTTCCTTTACCTGAACCAGGGGAGGAACAGGAGGTCGGTAATCCCATGTAGTAGCTAGTGGGAGGTTCCCCTCTGAGCTATATCGCTTCTCCATATCAATGACTATTCCCACTTCTAAATCTCAGCAGTGCCTCCAAATGTAGCCCTATTTGGGGGGGGGGTATGAGTATTATCCCTCCCGCAACAGACTCTGGCGCTGACCTGTGTGTATAATGGGACCTGAAGCCTTCGCTGAAGGGAAGAGTGGGAACATATATGAAATATATCAGTGCCTCCACCCAGGATAGAGCCTCTGTATTACAGGGAGGATCTCTTCCTGGGACTTACCCATGAAATACAGTTAGTAGCCTTAACAAGGATCACTGTACTAATCTCACAGTCTGAAGAATACATACAGATACCACATAAGGTTATAACAGTAGCTTTATAAGAATCAACAGGGTAATAATACATACATAAAATATACTCAGAACACAGCAATACTACAACAACCAGCAAGTCCTCAACCGTCTTAGGTTATATACCCGGGTATATATATAGATATATAGCAAGAGTCCAGTGCACAATACCTCCAGGCAACAGAAGAGATGCAGGGGCCCCTGTGGATGACTGTGGATCCTCGGATTCTTCCAGGAGATGACAGACAGCCGATCAGGAGATGATGATGATGATGAGATTCTTCACAGGCAGCAAACAGGGCGACGGTGACGGCAGTAGATGCAGGCCTGACTACCCTAACACTGAGTCCTTAACCTGCCAGCTAAACTACTAGTGCCACCGGGCCTCTAACTAGCTAGTTGGCCTTCGGAAGCCTAACCTATCACTGCCCTGAACTATATATATATTGATCCCTAACTACGGTTACTAGCTAGGTCCTGTGAGTATATAGGGGGTAACACATACCTAACTATATACTGTGAAGTAAAGAGGAACAAGTGGCTCTTAGACTCCCCCAGACATAACATGTCTGTCTCAGCAGCTCTGCTCACATCTCTCCCCCCAGCAGCTCTGCCTCACATGTGTCTGACTCACTGTATTTACAAAACAAAACTTGCACTAAATGCCTGGGGTCTCTGAAGCCAGACTGCAGGGGCAAAGAAGCCAGATACATTATATACTAGTAGAAATGGCAGTTCCCTACACTTGTACACAGTGACTGCACCTGCAGAATAGTGAGAGCAGCTCTGGAGTATAATACAGGATGTAACTCAGGATCAGTACAGGATAAGTAATGTAATGTATGTACACAGTGACTGCACAACAGAATAGTGAGTGCAGCTCTGGAGTATAATACAGGATGTAACTCAGGATCAGTACAGGATAAGTAATGTAATGTATGTACACAGTGACTGCACCAGCAGAATAGTGAGCGCAGCTCTGGAGTATAATACAGGATGTAACTCAGGATCAGTACAGGATAAGTAATGTAATGTATGTACACAGTGACTGTACCAGCAGAATAGTGAGTGCAGCTCTGGAGTATAATACAGGATGTAACTCAGAATAAGTGATTTTGCTGTTTATGTAGGTTAATCCTACATATATATATAACGTGATGGTAATGAAATCTAGACATTGTCATTAATGCCTTTTGTATTTTTCTCCTGGACTTCTGGGGTCCTTTGCATTGTTTAGCAGGAGATGTATGGCCACTTTTCTACATGTATTGATTCTTCTATAATTCAATGACACATTCAGCTCTGCTGCATCTATAGAAATGGATCTTCGCTCATTCAATCTCATTGGATAGACGGGGTTGTTTTGCCTCTAAGGTCGGCTATGACAGGGCTTATTCGTTGCCCTTCATACCTCATGCCATGCCAGGATGGGATGTCAGCTGATATGCTAATTCTGTCAGTGGGCTCCTACTTGACACAAGTGCATTGGCCCCTGTGCCTTTTCCTTGGCATTTTCACAAATGCCAAGATAGGAACTCTGGTTACATCAGCTTCAGAAATGTGATATCATTGGCATCGCTCCTTCAGCCAACATTAAGTGCATCATCCGTTGTCAAATATAGTCCTCGCCGCTATAAATAACAATGTTCTGTCATTACTGAGCAGCGGTCCTTGTACCCTGCACTCACATTATGGGACCAGTTCTAGCTAACCATGTGGGTCATATAAGGGGACAGTAAAGCATCGAATATCAGGGATGACGCCTGTAGACATCTTCATGTGAAGACGGTAAAGGATCACAAGGATTTGGTTTTGATCATGGGGGTGTCCACCACTTGGGAACTTCCTTATGAGCTGGAGTGGACTGTCCCTCTGTTGGACTCATGCCACCAACGTATCCCATGGATCCCATGTATATGAATGGCCACATGTAATACATTTCCTTACCAGCAATGTATAACCAATGGCAAATTCACTCTGCAAAATCCCAGGACACTGAAACCCACCTTGCACCCATTTCCCTCTACGTCTAGTGTTCAAGACAATCATGAGGCTGCGAACATCGAAGTGTTCCATTGGGTTATTATTTAATACTTCCCATAAACCATAGAATATACTATGCCTGAAACATTGTACAATATCTTTTTGTAGGAAAAAAATCATCATATAATTCTTTCCCCTAAACTTGTCTATGTCACTATCTGTGACTGCTCAGAATCTCTGCACTCACTGAAAAGATACAGTGTCTATAAGGCAGGAAAGTACACGACATATGGTAGTCAGCTGCCATGTTACAGGATTTACATTCAGCCCAGAAATTAAAGGTGTATTCAGGAAAAACATTTTTTTCTGGAGGCCAAAACAGAAAACATACACCTGTTCCCGGTGCTTCGGTGTCCCAGGCCGTAGTCCTGTTCCCTGGGGCTTTTCCGGCAAAAGTCCCCGCCGCACGTGACCACTGAGGCCAATCAGCTGCCTAAGTAAAGGAACCATGACGTCCAGGTTCCTTTCCTAAGGCCGCAAAGGCTAATCCCCTGTGGTGGGGACTTCCCCCGTAAAAGTCTTTGGGCGCCGTGTGACTGGACAGTGGCCTGGGACACCGGGGAGAACAAGTGAGTATGGTTTTTTTGTTTTGTTTTTTTAAATTTTTAACTTCCCCATCTTCCAGAGAAAAATCTTTTTTTTTTTTCTGGAGAGCCCCTTTAAATTAGTGTGTCAGTGCTTAGTCATTTCAGCAAATAAAGTTATTATTATTGTAGTAAACAGATGTCTCACGGAGGAGCAGATGATCAGTATCATGAGGCTAGGAGAACATAGGGAGCTCAGCCAGGACGCTGACCAGGACCATCTACTAGTTCATTATAGGCAGGATTAGAATTATGGTCTGGGGGTTCAGTGCTCCTGAGGCAGGCTGGTAAAAAATCCATGATATAGATAACAATGGGGTCAGAGATATGGATATTACTCAAGTGCACACATGACTGCTAATGTGTACAAGCAGCTTAACTGCTTTCAGGGGAACTGGAAGAGTCAGACACCAGCAAAACATGACTGCGCTCGCTGACAAGTTAATTCTCTCAGATCCCTGACTAATATGAGCTGCCAAGAAAAGTGGGGATGAGAAATGACAACTGCTGTGAGCACATTTCATAAGCCACGTTGGCACCTTCTTGGACATGAATCCTACAGCACCACCGTAGGAATAGGTATCATATTTTTAGGGGTGTGCTTGGCCTTCATTCTGGGGATTGTTGAGGGTCAGCGCTTACTGTTCCCTAGATATTGTCCATGGTTGTGGATATTTGTGCACTGTTCTTACTGCCAACGAGGAGTAGATATGGTCCCTTGGTGGGTGACTATTCATGATGTGCCAATAAAAAGCTGTCTACAACCATCGAGTTATGGTGAGACCCAAAATATACACTCCTGAAACTGTTGCCACCTTGATAACTAGTGTCAACCAGATATATTTGGGAAACCTACACACTAGAGATGGATGAACCTCACAAAATTTATTTCGCAAATATTCATCAGGTTTCACCTCCTGTTCTGGATGTGCTATTATTATACCCCAGAGTATAATAAGTGGAAGAAACATAATAAACACTCATGATACAAGCATCATGACATCGGTGTGCCTCAAGTGTGATTGGGTCTCAGAGGTCCCGTAGGCCCTTAGACATCACCCAGAAAGCCAGAAGACAACAGAAGAGGCTCACAAGAGAGTCCAGGAAAGGTGAGGGAAGGTAAGTCTGAAGAAATCTCAGTGTATAACAGTGATTCATGGGTAGAAAACCCCAAAAGTTTGAGCTTGGTTGAACCCGAAATTTTTGGAGAATTTATAATGATTTTGGCTCATTACAAATCAGTTTGCTCATCTTTACTACACACACGTTGAGTGGTCTTTGTTCATTTGGACTGAGACCACCAGCTCACTCCTCCTGATAGGTTCCACATGTTGTCATCTTCTTCTCCACATGGTCTCCTCTCTCCTTCTCTCTCTCTGCATTGTTGAAGCTCATCTTAGCACTCAACCATAAATAGTTGTGGCCAACTTTCCTAGACTTGAAGCCTTCTCCGCAGTAATGAGCGTGTGTGTGTGTGCGCGGTTTTATGGTGATTGTGTCTTGGGATGAGGTTGTTAAAGGCACTCTATAAATTGCATCATTAAGAACTGTCTTTGGCTGCAAACGTCCAGTCACCATGGAGGTTTCATCAGTTGTCTTTGGGGGTAAACATGAATCATACAAGGAGCTTGTTAAAAAGCTTTCACTTGCCATTCAGCCCCCTTCCTTGGCTCTCAGCCCCTTTGGAGTTTCTCATGTCTTGCGAGAAGACGTGATTTCAGGAGCTGTGGTGCTGACAGCCGTTCTTTGATGGAGAGCGCTTGTAAATGGGAATGCAAGACAGGCAGCTTCAACAGAAGCAAAAGTCTGTGAGCCATGCCAAACTTCGAGTCACACCTGCTGAGAATTAAAAATACAACCTCTATGCCAAGTGCCACCACTGCGCCCCCTCCCTCTTCTCCTCTCCGTCTCTCTCGCCATCCTGACTTCATTTTGGGCACTGTCATTCCTCCATTTCCCATAGAGAATGGAGATGAGGACATCAAGTTGTCCAGTTGTCACTTGGACAAGTAGCCAGACACCTCCCGTATGGGATGTTCCAAGCATGGAGACACATTAATGGGCAACTGTTATGACGGGATGCCACTAAGCCTCTTCTTAAACACATAAATTAACAAAAACGTCCAATAAAATTTTGACAGGACACTCAGAAAGTATCGTCCCCTGGCGACTGTCTCTGTGAAGCGTTGACATGTCTTGCTCTCCCTCTGAGAGGCTGAAGTGCCCAGAATGTGTCTCGAAGACAGTGGTCTCTGTTACACCTTTGGTGTAAGGGACTGGGACATTGCCAATCTGAAAAATAGCCAGGTAGTAGATCATGGGCATTGGACATAATAAAGAACATCTTATATTCGGTGTTCATGGGGGCGAGGGGCTCCTGTCTGCAGCGAACCCAAAGTAACAAATCATCGAGAAGATGTCCAGGAGGTCTCCAACAACATAGCTGAGACAATAAAATATTAATTTTTTTAAATAAATTTTTGTATATGATATCAGATATTCTGAAAACTTAAAAAAATATAATAGATATTTTTGGTTATTTTTGACATATACGACAAAAGCAAACACAAAAAGTCCATATTGGAAATATTAACTAGCTATAGCGCCACTTATTGGAAGATAGCGGTCTTATGAGTCAAATTCTACTGTCCAAGGAGTCTCGGGTTCAAAGCAAAAATAGAAGATTTTTCCAAAAAGAAAGACAACCATCCATAGACTGCTGTTTCCAGGTTCTTGACCTTTATCAGGGTATCAACTGGATTGGTGAAAGGACTTTGACATAGGGAAGGAGGGCTATAAAAATTGTGTGTTGACACATAGAAGCGAATCTGCTGTGGTGGGAAGTTCACTGGTTATTTGGACACATAGGATGGGATTCATTCCATCTGTTCTGTACTACAAAGGAATCGACACAAGAGGCTTCACATTAACATTTTACAAGGCTCCGGAGATGCCATTTCTTGGGATTTTTTTTGAAGATTTGCAGATTTTATTCCTTGCAAAGAAAGGAAGAACTTTGTAGGAGTAAATAAGAATGAGTGAATTTCTTGTGATTGAGTTACCAGAATTATGTGTAATACCAGGACAATAAGTCACATAGGAACCGATGGAAGACGTATTGCACTGCCATATAGGTGAGCACCCAAATCCACATGTGTAGAACTAAAACAACTCAGTATTGTGTCCTCCAGACCTGAGTGCGGTCATGATCTCCTGGTCTTCTGCACAGTCCAAAAGCCTCTTTCCTTACATGCATGTTTCCCTCCATCAGTCAGTGTGAGCATCCTCCTATTGTTATACCCTTTGGAGCATGTATGAAGATCCACATTAAGGAGTCCAAGGAACTCTACTTCTACGGTGATGTCATTGAGGTGGAAGGTCCTGGCAGGGCTGCACCGAGATATCTCTAGATATGACTACAATTCAGTTGAACTCACAACCTGGCACAATAATTCTTAAAACACTGGATAGTGGACCCTGGATTTTTCTCTAGACCAACATAGTATGGGCATTATCTTATTTTCTGCGGAGATCTCTGTATTCCAAGCATTGAATCCTGCCCTGGGGTCATTACTTCTGGTCCCTGTTTCAGTTCTGGTATAGCACCAAATATTCTGTAGTTACCTAGGGTAGCAAATGGGTTTATGGTAACATTCCTGGGGTCCAGGGTAAAAGCGGAATTCCTGGCTGCAAACCTGGTGATCTAGGGCAGTGATGGGGTTAATGTCCTTAGTACCTCCATAGGTCAGGGAAGGGGTTAATGTCAGTATCCGTGGAGGTCTAGGACATTAAAAAGGGTTAATGTGGCACTCCTCATATCCAGTAAGTTATCTATCCCTTCAGGCTCCTGCATTGTACCTGTAGCAGGAAGATAAGAATGTAAAGATACCCCCTCTTACAAAGAGTGCTCCCCATGGCCCACTCTCACATAGACTGCTCCACATGGCCCCCTCTCACACAGACTGGTCCTCATCAGACTGCTCCCCATGGCCCACTCTCACACAGACTGCTCCCCATGCCCCCTTCACACAGATTGCTCCCCATGGCCCCGTCACACAATCTGCTCCCCATGCCCCCTTCATACAGACTGCTCCCCAAGGTCCCCTCTCACACAGACTGGTCCCTATCCCCCATCATACAGAATGCTCCCCATGGCCCCCTCTCACACAGACCGCTACCCATGGCCCCCTCTCACACAGATTGCTCCCCATGGCCCCCTGTCACACAGACTGCTCCCCATGGCCCCCTCTCACACAGACCGCTACCCATGGCCCCCTCTCACACAGATTTCTCCCCATGGCCCCCTGTCACACAGACTGCTCCCCATGGCCTCCTCTCACACAGACCGCTCCCCATGGCCCCCTCTCACACAGACTGTTCCCCATGGCCCCTTTCACACAATCTTCTCCCCATGCCCCCTTCATACAGACTGCTCCCCAAGGTCCCTCTCACACAGACTGGTCCCTATCCCCCATCATATAGACTGCTCCCCATGGCCCACTCTCACACAGACCGCTACCCATGCCTTCTTCACACAGACTGCTCCCCGTGGTCTCCTCTCACACACACTACTCCCCATGGCCACCCTCACACAGACCGCTCCCCATGCCTCCTTCACACAAACTACTCCGCATGGCCCCCTCTCACAGAGACTGCTCCCCATGCCCCCTTCATACAGACTACTCCCCATGGCCCCCTCTCACACAGACTGGTCCTCATCCCCCTTCATACAGACTACTCGCCATGGCCCCCTCTCACACAGACTGGTCCTCATCCCCCTTCATACAGACTACTCGCCATGGCTCCCTCACACAGATGGCTTTGATCGTCCACATCTCTCTCATAGAGATTTGATTCAAAAGTTTCTACTACAAAATTTTTGATGGAGACCTCATATAAAGGTCATGTTAGCCATGCTGTACCTGCTCAGGAGTTAAATGAAGTCATGAATGTCCATACTGGTCATCACACACAACATGCTCAGGGCTGCCGGGCTGGTCACCAGTACATCGCACCGTATCTACTAGTGATCATCTTGATGCTACATTTCAGATAAAATAAATAGTATGTGGAACAAATAAAGTCACGTTCACACTAAATATTTTATCCTGGTCCATTCATAGAGGTTCTGTGTGATCCCCTGTAAGTAGCTCTAGAGGGCAAAGGGTATTTGGACATGTAGAGACCAAGCTGGCATAGGTTTCCTCCAGAATTAACAAAAAACTCTCTACTTATAGATGTCCAACAAGTCAACATTAAACAAATGAAGGACCCGTAAACCATGACAAGGAATTTTAGCTAAACCAGAGACACCCATCAAATCACAAAAAGTTTCTCTTTCTTGAAGCTCAGTTACTACATCCCGGGCAGGGCCTGCAGTCTTGGTGCCCAGGTAAGTGGTGTACAATGGGTCCTCCATCATTGTCACTCACTGTTGGCATTGGTTGGCCACCTACTGCCCCCAACATGGCCCAGCTTACTTCATGGACAGATATGGTTCTGTAATGACTATAGGACAGATGAGGGACGTGCCGGCATTGTCAACGGGAAATCTGGCGCCTTCTATTCTCCAATAAATAGAGGAAAGTTCCTGGAAAGGAAAACAAATGATAAAATCCCGTACAATATTTTCTCTTTGAGCTTCTGGGAGTTTCAACAAACAGACGACATTTAAGTTGGGATTTTCCACTGGAAACCTTATATACACAAGTCAAGTTAAACTTTACTCTAAGCCCATAACCATTTCCTTGCTTGATCTATATAAGCTTGAAAATATGCGGTCCTTCTACATATGTGGCGCGCTCGGTGGTGGACGCCGTCTGCTTACACATGTGCTCCCAGCACTAAGCCCTGTGATATCTGATAGCTTTCTCCTTTTGTGTCCGGGACTCTTTCATCTCAGAAACCATTCATATGTCAAAATCTTTTCTATCCTCCAAATAATCAATTCGCTGCTGTCAGCGCGGCAGATTAGGAGTGAGTGATGCGGTTTTCTTGGAAGTGACATTCAAGGAATTCCCTAATGATGGAGCCCGGAGTATCGGAAACAAAGCTAGAAGGCACGAGACCAGCAATTTCCATGGACTGTGTTGGAGAGTCCAAGACAGAGATCTCCAAATTAGGTGGCCGCCCCCTCCCCTTCCTAGTCCAGAGCTTGCATTCTTCCTGTTATGGAATCGCCACTTAAGCAATTACCTAATAGGCTGTAAGTAAGTGACAGGACCAGCAGACAGTAAGTAAACAAGCTACGTATAATCCTATACTGCCCTGGTTTGCAAAGTCTAAGGTCACTCCCAGGTATTCACCAGATCCAAAGTAGGATGGACTCAGCTGTGCGGAACCCCAGGTTGCAATCCCACAACAAGGTGCCAAAAAATAGGTGCACTTGTAGGCTAAGGACCAAACCACAAACCCTATGGTGGGCATAGAGGGTATGCAAAAGTCGGAGTGAAACCAGGAGAGTATAGAATTTACCAACACGAAAGCAGTGGGAACCAAAGTCAAGTCCAGGAGGTCACAGTTAAAGCCAGATCAGCAAGAGAAGGGTTAACCAGAGGAGCGAGACAAACAGGGAAATGTACTGGGAGTGAGTACTGAGAACACACAGCCTAGAAATCTAATGGAATCACAGGCAGGTAATAGGTGTCAGTGTCAGGTCTAAATATCCCGCCTCAGCCCCTGAATGGATGCTGAAGTACAGCAATGATTGGCTCTACATCTCAAATCTCTGACAGGCTGAACAGACCCAGCCAAAGTTTGACTGGTAGGCATAGCCACTCCTTACCAGACCTCTGGATATCTCACCTGGTACTACTTCTCCTCTATAATCCTGGCTCTTCCTGAATATACACCACCTCTAGATTTCTTGTCTGGTAGTTGTACTACTATATAAAGTCTTGATTCTTTTCTATGATCAACCAGTGATGTAACTAGGAATGGCTGGGCCCCAAGGCGAACATTTGACATCGGGCCCCCATGAACCGCCCCCTCCAACACCCCCCTGCGCACAAACCACATTCCTGCACACAGTATTATGTCCCATAGTGTCCCCTGCACACAGTATCATGCCCCATAGTTGCCCCTGCACACCGTATTATGCCCCATTGTGGACCATCCATGAATGATTATTATACTCTGGAGTCTTTTCAGACCCCAGAGTATAATGATTGGAGACCCAGGTGAGGATACAAACATAAAAAACAATACTACTTACCTCTTCCTGGCTCCGATGCACTCCGGTGCTCTACTTCGGCCATCTTCAATGTTGGACCAGATCTCGTGTGAGCCAGGCCAGCGTCGCAATGCATAATGACGTTGGCTGACGTCTAGGACGTCACCATACAGGCCCGAAGCCTGTCGGAGCGCAGGAAAGGTAAGTAATGTTGTTTTTTATGTTCCCTCACCTCCCCTGGGCCCCCGATCGTTATACTCGGGGGTCTGAAAAGACCCCCGAGTATAATGATAGCAGTGTTTGTGGGGTTCGCGGTAGCAGCTGCCACAGGGCTTCGGGCCCTTTAATGTCCCGGGCGTTGTGGCAGCCGCTACCGCTGCTACCCCGGTATTTACGCCCCTGTAACTAACCATGCTCCTGCCTTGACCTCTGCATACTTCCCCTGGTACTTCTTGTACTTCTCCTAGTCCAGACCTCCAACTTGCTCCAGACATTTTTGCACACTTAGCTTAAGGCCTGTCACCTCTTGACTGCTCATATGGTGACAACCCGTTGCTCCATCCTGACTATACCTTGCTCTAACAGTACTTTGGCCACCAATCTGTGATTATTCTGGGACCCCCAATCTGTGAATCCTTTTAGAGAGTCTACACTCCTTGCAAGGGTTAAAGGAGTTGTCCAGGATAATTTTTTTTTTTATATATTAGGTCAAGGAAAGAGAAAAAAAATTAACCCGATGCTCCGGTGTCTCCGAGAGCGGTCTGGTCCTGCTACTTTGGTGTTTTCTTTCGGTGGAAGTCCACGCCACACATGACCGCTGAGGCCAAGGAAAGAGACCCAGGACGTCACAGTGTGACCGGGACTTCCGGCAAAACAAGACAGCAGAGCAGCAGGACCGGACCGCACCAGAGCACCGGGAAAAGGTGAGTTTGTTTGGTTTTTTTTTTCCTGAACAACCCCTTTAAGGTTTGTTAAGCTTCTTTATATAAATGAGAAAACTGAGCAACACATCCCATTGCTTCCCATTTTTGACCAAATTCTTCACATGCCCCCGGCTTTACCCCAGAGCCCTATCTGCAATCGCTGGTAAATTATCCATAAAAATTTATGAAATCTATGGAACTTCCTCTCCAACTTTTTGGCTTAACCATAAAAAAATTTGTAAAAACACGAGCACATCAGATAACAAGGTTTACAATTACAAAGCAAGACGTGGAAGTGCGAAGTTGTCAAGAGCCAAGAGGTCCTCACAGTCACTCTGCAAGAAAATGCTTGTGAGGTAGAAAGTAGAAAGTTGGCTCCTTCCATAGCGCCTGAATACAATGTGCTTTTAATTTCACTCCTCGACAAGAAGTGAAAACTGGAGATCACAAAAAGATGTTTGTTTTTGCTCGCTGCGCTCATGGATATTACGTATTTCAGCAACGGCAGCTGGGACGCGGCTGCTGCTGCTTCTGCTGCTGCTGCTATGGTGGTTTCCAAGTCTATCAGCTCATCCACCTGCACTCAATCTGCTCTTGGTGTTGACTTGGAGATACACTTGGGGGTTTGGAGCAATGTCTCGAGCCAGGAGGAGAATATGAGATTTAGCTTCATCTGCTCAAATACTCAGTCAGGATTTTCAGTTCAGTAGCCCGAGTCTTGTAGGAACAATACAAATTAAGCAAAAAAAAAAAAAAGTATATAATAAAGAGTTTTGTGGGTCTGACCAGTAATAATACAATAAATTTGGCCACAGGTTATAACTCGTGCTCATTGGATGCAACGGAGATTGCTAGGAGATTGACGAATGGATTGTTTTGTAACAAGGTTTCTTGGAGCTTGAAGCGTCTCCCAAGTTTTCAGCCCGAATTTCGACTCGATATAAAGTCTGTGTGTCTATGGTGTACATATTTTACATAAATCAATAGTCTTATCAGTCCCTCTCCAATGACCTCTGAGGTCTCATCGGTCACGTGGGGTGAAGGACCTCCGAAGATAAGGTCATGGCATGAGACTGGCAATGGACAACAAAGCGCCAGGGACAGGTGAGTGTGATTTTTTTATGTCATACCTTTCCTGGCCTGCACATGGGTTTGTCGGGATCCTGGAACACCTCTTTAAGCAATCCCCAAAAGGTAATGGAATCGCTATTTAAGCGATTTTCTAACACACAACAGGATGCTGACAGTACAAGGCGACAGCAAGTAAAAAAGCTATCTATGATCCTACACAAAGGCTAACCTGAGATACTCACCAGAGCACGCTGCAATGCAGGATGGACTTGGCTGTTCAGTTCCCAGGTTGCAACCCCAGAATAAGGTGCCAGAAAACAGGACCAAAGCAGAAACCCTAATACATAAGCCAGGGCAAAAAACCAGGATAGTAAGAGACTAGCCAAAATGAAGGCAGAGGAATATCTGAAGTCCAGGTCACAAGTTATACATAAAGCCAAATCAGCAAGAACAGGAATACTCAGAAAAGCAAATTAAAATCAGTAAACCAGAGAATCTGCAGGAAACAGGGAAAGGTAATGGGAGCGAGGTTTGAGAACATAGAGCCTGAAAACTAATGAAATCACAGGCAAATGAGTTAGGAAAATGTCAGGTTAAAATACCCATCACAATCCTAGATTGGATGCTGAAGCATAGTACTGCTTGGATCAGCATATCAATTCTCTGACTGTCTGAACAGACCCAGCCAAAGTTTTACTGGTAAGTATAGCAACCTTAAAGCAACAGCCATGTGGCAAATGCAGATGCCGTACAGAATATCTCGCAGGAATGCTGCAGAGAAGAGAGCGCCGTCTGCTGGGTGGAGAAGTGGGAGTGCGGATACTTAGATTCCTGACGGTAACATTTCAGATTCTCTGCACTCACTATCAGCCATTTCTTTACTTGTCCCCAGTGTTTGTGTGATGTGGGAGGAAACTTAAGCAACAAGAACAGAGATTTCCATATATGATGTCTGAAACAGGATGGGGGAGTTCTGTAGTCAGGCCGCCATCTCTCATGTGTCATGAACCAGAATGTTATTGATCTCAGTATTACAAACATGGGGGGCTGATCCAGGACCACCCCTAGGCCCCTGTACTAGTTCATCAGAAGCAGGAACAGAATTGCTATCTGGGGGTGCAGGGCTCCTGAGTGATCCTAGTAACTAGTATGGATAACCCCTGTACTGGCCTAGACTATCAAATATGGTGACATTAACCACTGCGCTGCCCTAGAGCCTCAGGAATTCTCTAGACCACTGAATATACTAACATCAACCCCTTCACGGCACTAGACCACCAGGGACGCTGAAACTAACACATTTACTGCTGTAGATCTCCAGCCATACAAACATTAACCCCTTCATTACCTTAGGAAATTAGTTATACTGACATTAACCCCTTCACTTCCCTAGACCATCAGGTATAATGACATTAACCTCTTCCATACAGTAGACCACCAGGTATGCTAGCATGAATCACACTTTGCTTCCCTAGACCATTAAGTATACTGTCATTAACCTCTTCACTTCTGTAGACCATTAGGCATACTGACATTAACCTCTTCACTTCTGTAGACCATTAGGTATACTGACATTAACCTCTCCGCTTCTGTAGACCATTAGGTATACTGACATTAACCTCTTTGCTTCTGTAGACCATTAGGTATACTGACATTAACCTCTTTCCTTCCATAGACCATCAGGTATACTGACATTAACCTCTTCACTTCTGTAGACCATTAGGTATACTGACATTAACCTCTTTCCTTCCATAGACCATCAGGTATACTGACATTAACCTCTTCACTTCTGTAGACCATTAGGTATTATGACATTAACCTCTTCACTTCTGTAGACCATTCGGTATACTGACATTAACCACTTCACTTCTGTAGACCATTAGGTATACTGACATTAACCTATTTCCTTCCCTAGACCATCAGGTATACTGACATTAACCTCTTCACTTCTGTAGACCATTAGGTATACTGACATTAACCTCTTCACTTCTGTAGACCATTAAGTATACTGACATTAACCTCTTCGCTTCTGTAGACCATTAGGTATACTGACATTAACCTCTTTGCTTCTGTAGACCATTAGGTATTATGACATTAACCTCTTCACTTCTGTAGACCATTAGGTATACTGACATTAACCACTTCACTTCTGTAGACCATTAGGTATACTGACATTAACCTCTTCACTTCTGTAGACCATTAAGTATACTGACATTAACCTCTTCGCTTCTGCAGACCATCAGGTCTACTGACATTCATTGCACTTGACTACCAGGTATATTAGGATTAATCCCATTCATTCCCTTTGACCACCAGGCATACAAACATTAACCCCTTGAATGCCCAAGATCACCAAATATATTGACATTAATTCCTTCACTTCCCTAGGCCATCAGGTATTCATTGCACTAAACCACCAGGGACACTGACACAATTACTGCCATAGATCACCAGTCTCCTTTGCTAACATCACCATAGATACTGGATTTATCACACTCACTGTCCTAGATCACCAGGTATATTAGCATAAAGTCCATTACTGCCCTAGACCACCAGAGCTGGTTAATACTATTTGCATGGATGGTATGTGAACCTACAGATTTGGCTGCTTTATAGATCATTATTAGGGATTTGTACTTCAATACTTATTTCCTTTAGTTATGTATTGCCCAGATTCGGTGTCCACACTGCCGGGTCACTTCTCCGCTCACTAATTAGAGGGAGCATTGTCAGTAATACAGCTGAAAGTTACATGTGGGCTGCCATATCAAGAAGATACACGGGGAAGGAGCTCAAAAACCTTTAGCTACACCCAGAATACAATAAAATGACCAAATAAATGAACACGACTCATATAATATATTAGAGATAACATTACCAAGACAGGACCCAACAGTGTACAAATATGATACATGTCATACAATGCCTAATGAACAGTCTCATCTATAGGGATAAGAGAACCAGTTTATAACAAGCCAAGATCATTAAATATTTTGTTACAAATTTAAGGTTTGGCAAAGCCAAATTTATGTGTTTGTCACCCAAAAATAGTTATCATTTCTTCAGACCCCAGAGGCAGAGTGGAGGTGCTGAAAAATAATATAGTGTTCTGTTTCCTGAGTTGACATGGACCTCTTCAGCCTCTTCTAGGATGTATAACTTATACCAGCTGTATATGTAGAATTATATACAGGAGATACCCAGGTTATACCGGCTGTACATATAGAATTATATACAGGAGATACCCAGGTTATACCGGCTGTACATATATAATTATATACAGGGGGGTCCGCTGTTTTTTATATACCCAGGTTATACCAGCTGTACATATATAATTATATACAGGAGATACCCAGGTTATATCAGCTGTACATATATAATTATATACAGGAGATACCCAGGTTATACCAACTGTACATATATAATTATATACAGGAGATACCCAGGTTATACCAACTGTACATATATAATTATATACAGGAGATACCCAGGTTATACCAGCTGTACATATAGAATTATATACAGGAGATACCCAGGTTATATCAGCTGTACATATATAATTATATACAGGAGATACCCAGGTTATACCAGCTGTACATATATAATTATATACAGGAGATACCCAGGTTATACCAGCTGTACATATATAATTATATACAGGAGATACCCAGGTTATACCACCTGTACATATAGAATTATATACAGGAGATACCCAGGTTATATCAGCTGTACATATATAATTATATACAGGAGATACCCAGGTTATATCAGCTGTACATATATAATTATATACAGGGGATACCCAGGTTATACCAGCTGTACATATATAATTATATACAGGAGATACCCAGGTTATATCAGCTGTACATATATAATTATATACAGGAGATACCCAGGTTATACCAGCATGGCCCATATCACTATATACAAAAGGATGTATAATTTATACCAGCTGTACATATATAATTATATACAGGAGATACCCAGGTTATACCAGCTGTACATATATAATTATATACAGGAGATACCCAGATTATACCAGCTGTACATATATAATTATATACAGGGGATACCCAGGTTATACCAGCTGTACATATATAATTATATACAGGAGATACCCAGGTTATATCAGCTGTACATATATAATTATATACAGGAGATACCCAGGTTATACCAGCATGGCCCATATCACTATATACAAGAGGATGTATAATTTATACCAGCTGTACATATATAATTATATACAGGAGATACCCAGGTTATACCAGCTGTACATATATAATTATATACAGGAGATACCCAGGTTATACCAGCTGTACATATATAATTATATACAGGGGATACCCAGGTTATACCAGCTGTACATATATAATTATATACAGGAGATACCCAGGTTATATCAGCTGTACATATATAATTATATATAGGAGATACCCAGGTTATACCAGCATGGCCCATATCACTATATACAAGAGGATGTATAATTTATACCAGCTGTACATATATAATTATATACAGGAGATACCCAGGTTATACCAGCATGGCCCATATCACTATAAACAGGAAGATGTATAACTTATACCAACTGTACATATATAATTATATACAGGAGATACCCAGGTTATACCAGCTGTACATATATAATTATATACAGGAGATACCCAGGTTATACCAGCTGTACATATATAATTATATACAGGAGATACCCAGGTTATACCAGCTGTACATATATAATTATATACAGAAGATACCCAGGTTATACCAGCTGTACATATAGAATTATATACAGGAGATATCCAGGTTATACCAGCTGTACATATATAATTATATACAGAAGATACCCAGGTTATACCAGCTGTACATATAGAATTATATACAGGAGATATCCAGATTATACCAGCTGTACATATATAATTATATACAGGAGATACCCAGGTTATACCAGCTGTACATATATAATTATATACAGGAGATACCCAGGTTATACCAGCTGTACATATATAATTATATACAGAAGATACCCAGGTTATACCAGCTGTACATATAGAATTATATACAGGAGATATCCAGGTTATACCAGCTGTACATATAGAATTATATACAGGAGATACCCAGGTTATACCAGCTGTACATATAGAATTATATACAGGAGATACCCAGGTTATACCAGCTGTACATATATAATTATATACAGGAGATACCCAGGTTATACCAGCTGTACATATATAATTATATACAGGAGATACCCAGGTTATACCAGCTGTACATATAGAATTATATACAGGAGATCCCCAGGTTATACCAGCTGTACATATAGAATTATATACAGGAGATACCCAGGTTATACCAGCTGTACATATAGAATTATATACAGGAGATACCCAGGTTATACCAGCAGGCTCCATATCACTATATATATGATGATGTATAACTGATGACAGTCTCAGCTCTGCTCCATCATCCTGCAGACATAACATACATTGTAGTACTAATGTGTATTGTTACAGCAGAATATCACTATGGATTACACATTTGTCACAGTATTGTGCGTGGTGGACGCAGTGTCTGAGCTGTCAGCGAGATTCCTATATGAGGCATCAGGGAGAGGAGGCGTCCTCGGCCTCAGCGCTGCGAATTAATAACATTACTCTGATTTTATGGCAATAGATTTATTCCACCTGGGCTGGGACGACATTCCACATCTGCTGGGCCCTGTAACCGGACGCTAATTGAAATCGTATGCAGAGCGGGATCCAATTGTAAAATACAAAGCGTGCTTTCTACAGAAGGCTGGGAACAGGAGGCAGAGCCGAGACATGGCCCCAAGCCAAGGAGCTGAGGTGGTGATCCAAAATCTCAGGATGACAAGGAGAAATTACAAGTGATCCCAAACATAGGAAGGGGGGGGCAGAATCTTGAGCAAGAGTTGGGGGAGGGCGCACGGAGGTCTACATGAAATCAGCAGCCACGTATCTTGATACCTTCCTGGAATTAGACCAAGTCAGACGCTGATACTCGAGACACGGATGTGAAAATATGTTTAGGTATCCAAACTATTTCCTATTGATCGCCTGTAAATGTCCCAGACCCCGTATAGGTTTCATGTGGATATCCACACATAATCCGAAGACTCTTTCCGGGAACAAGAGCGATATAATGATAATGTCACAGGGCTAAAAGGTCAGAAGCTCCAAGGAGCAACTGCAGACGTGTACTGGAAAGAGCAAGACTGGAGAAGATGTCATAAAGTTTACATATACCGATATCAAGTGGACTATGGCATAGTGGGAATTTGGAAAGGAAATGTAAACTACACCTCACACTGTCACAGACAAGAATATACCATATCTACTATCTAGGAGCAAGCAAACATACTATAATACTGCCTCCTATGTACAAGAATATAACTACTATAATACTGCTCCTATGTACAAGAATATAACTACTATAATACTGCTCCTATGTACAAGAATATAACTACTATAATACTGCTCCTATGTACAAGAATATAACTACTATAATACTGCTCCTATGTACAAGAATATAACTACTATAATACTGCTCCTATGTACAAGAATATAACTACTATAATACTGCTCCTATGTACAAGAATATAACTACTATAATACTGCTCCTATGTACAAGAATATAACTACTATAATACTGCTCCTATGTACAAGAATATAACTACTATAATACTGCTCCTATGTACAAGAATATAACTACTATAATACTGTTACTCCTATGTACAAGAATATAACTACTATAATACTGCTCCTATGTACAAGAATATAACTACTATAATACTGCTCCTATGTACAAGAATATAACTACTATAATACTGCTCCTATGTACAAGAATATAACTACTATAATACTGCTCCTATGTACAAGAATATAACTACTATAATACTGCCCTCCTATGTACAAGAATATAACTACTATAATACTGCTCCTATGTACAAGAATATAACTACTATAATACTGCTCCTATGTACAAGAATATAACTACTATAATACTGCTCCTATGTACAAGAATATAACTACTATAATACTACCCCTATGTACAAGAATATAACTACTATAATACTACTCCTATGTACAAGAATATAACTACTATAATACTGCTCCTATGTACAAGAATATAACTACTATAATACTGCCCCTATGTACAAGAATATAACTACTATAATACTACTCCTATGTACAAGAATATAACTACTATAATACTGCCCCCTATGTACAAGAATATAACTACTATAATACTGCTCCTATGTACAAGAATATAACTACTATAATACTACTCCTATGTACAAGAATATAACTACTATAATACTGCTCCTATGTACAAGAATATAACTACTATAATACTGCTCCTATGTACAAGAATATAACTACTATAATACTGCTCCTATGTACAAGAATATAACTACTATAATACTGCGCCCCTATGTACAAGAATATAACTACTATAATACTGCTCCTATGTACAAGAATATAACTACTATAATACTGCCCCCTATGTACAAGAATATAACTACTATAATACTGCTCCTATGTACAAGAATATAACTACTATAATACTGCTCCTATGTACAAGAATATAACTACTATAATACTACCTCCTATGTACAAGAATATAACTACTATAATACTGCTCCTATGTACAAGAATATAACTACTATAATACTACCCCCTATGTACAAGAATATAACTACTATAATACTGCTCCTATGTACAAGAATATAACTACTATAATACTGCTCCTATGTACAAGAATATAACTACTATAATACTGCCCCCTATGTACAAGAATATAACTACTATAATACTGCCCCTATGTACAAGAATATAACTACTATAATACTACTCCTATGTACAAGAATATAACTACTATAATACTGCCCCCTATGTACAAGAATATAACTACTATAATACTGCTCCTATGTACAAGAATATAACTACTATAATACTGCTCCTATGTACAAGAATATAACTACTATAATACTGCCCCTATGTACAAGAATATAACTACTATAATACTGCTCCTATGTACAAGAATATAACTACTATAATACTGCTCCTATGTACAAGAATATAACTACTATAATACTGCTCCTATGTACAAGAATATAACTACTATAATACTGCTCCTATGTACAAGAATATAACTACTATAATACTGCTCCTATGTACAAGAATATAACTACTATAATACTGCTCCTATGTACAAGAATATAACTACTATAATACTGCTCCTATGTACAAGAATATAACTACTATAATACTGCTCCTATGTACAAGAATATAACTACTATAATACTGCTCCTATGTACAAGAATATAACTACTATAATACTGCTCCTATGTACAAGAATATAACTACTATAATACTGCCCCTATGTACAAGAATATAACTACTATAATACTGCTCCTATGTACAAGAATATAACTACTATAATACTGCTCCTATGTACAAGAATATAACTACTATAATACTGCTCCTATGTACAAGAATATAACTACTATAATACTGCTCCTATGTACAAGAATATAACTACTATAATACTGCTCCTATGTACAAGAATATAACTACTATAATACTGCCCCCTATGTACAAGAATATAACTACTATAATACTGCTCCTATGTACAAGAATATAACTACTATAATACTGCTCCTATGTACAAGAATATAACTACTATAATACTGCTCCTATGTACAAGAATATAACTACTATAATACTGCTCCTATGTACAAGAATATAACTACTATAATACTGCTCCTATGTACAAGAATATAACTACTATAATACTGCTCCTATGTACAAGAATATAACTACTATAATACTGCTCCTATGTACAAGAATATAACTACTATAATACTGCTCCTATGTACAAGAATATAACTACTATAATACTGCTCCTATGTACAAGAATATAACTACTATAATACTGCTCCTATGTACAAGAATATAACTACTATAATACTGCTCCTATGTACAAGAATATAACTACTATAATACTGCTCCTATGTACAAGAATATAACTACTATAATACTGCCCCTATGTACAAGAATATAACTACTATAATACTGCTCCTATGTACAAGAATATAACTACTATAATACTGCCCCCTATGTACAAGAATATAACTACTATAATACTGCTCCTATGTACAAGAATATAACTACTATAATACTGCTCCTATGTACAAGAATATAACTACTATAATACTGCCCCTATGTACAAGAATATAACTACTATAATACTACCTCCTATGTACAAGAATATAACTACTATAATACTGCCCCTATGTACAAGAATATAACTACTATAATACTGCTCCTATGTACAAGAATATAACTACTATAATACTACTCCTATGTACAAGAATATAACTACTATAATACTGCTCCTATGTACAAGAATATAACTACTATAATACTGCTCCTATGTACAAGAATATAACTACTATAATACTCTGCTCCTATGTACAAGAATATAACTACTATAATACTGCTCCTATGTACAAGAATATAACTACTATAATACTACCTCCTATGTACAAGAATATAACTACTATAATACTGCTCCTATGTACAAGAATATAACTACTATAATACTGCCTCCTATGTACAAGAATATAACTACTATAATACTGCTCCTATGTACAAGAATATAACTACTATAATACTGCTCCTATGTACAAGAATATAACTACTATAATACTGCCCCCTATGTACAAGAATATAACTACTATAATACTGCTCCTATGTACAAGAATATAACTACTATAATACTACTCCTATGTACAAGAATATAACTACTATAATACTGCCCCCTATGTACAAGAATATAACTACTATAATACTGCTCTCCTATGTACAAGAATATAACTACTATAATACTGCTCCTATGTACAAGAATATAACTACTATAATACTGCTCCTATGTACAAGAATATAACTACTATAATACTGCTCCTATGTACAAGAATATAACTACTATAATACTGCTCCTATGTACAAGAATATAACTACTATAATACTGCTCCTATGTACAAGAATATAACTACTATAATACTACTCCTATGTACAAGAATATAACTACTATAATACTGCTCCTATGTACAAGAATATAACTACTATAATACTGCTCCTATGTACAAGAATATAACTACTATAATACTGCTCCTATGTACAAGAATATAACTACTATAATACTGCTCCTATGTACAAGAATATAACTACTATAATACTGCTCCTATGTACAAGAATATAACTACTATAATACTGCTCCTATGTACAAGAATATAACTACTATAATACTGCTCCTATGTACAAGAATATAACTACTATAATACTGCTCCTATGTACAAGAATATAACTACTATAATACTGCCCCTATGTACAAGAATATAACTACTATAATACTGCTCCTATGTACAAGAATATAACTACTATAATACTGCCCCCTATGTACAAGAATATAACTACTATAATACTGCTCCTATGTACAAGAATATAACTACTATAATACTGCTCCTATGTACAAGAATATAACTACTATAATACTGCCCCTATGTACAAGAATATAACTACTATAATACTACCTCCTATGTACAAGAATATAACTACTATAATACTTCCCCCTATGTACAAGAATATAACTACTATAATACTGCTCCTATGTACAAGAATATAACTACTATAATACTACTCCTATGTACAAGAATATAACTACTATAATACTGCTCCTATGTACAAGAATATAACTACTATAATACTGCTCCCTATGTACAAGAATATAACTACTATAATACTGCTCCTATGTACAAGAATATAACTACTATAATACTGCTCCTATGTACAAGAATATAACTACTATAATACTACCTCCTATGTACAAGAATATAACTACTATAATACTGCTCCTATGTACAAGAATATAACTACTATAATACTACCTCCTATGTACAAGAATATAACTACATCCCTTTCTATAATACTGCTCCTATGTACAAGAATATAACTACTATAATACTGCTCCTATGTACAAGAATATAACTACTATAATACTGCCCCCTATGTACAAGAATATAACTACTATAATACTGCTCCTATGTACAAGAATATAACTACTATAATACTACTCCTATGTACAAGAATATAACTACTATAATACTGCCCCTATGTACAAGAATATAACTACTATAATACTGCTCCTATGTACAAGAATATAACTACTATAATACTGCTCCTATGTACAAGAATATAACTACTATAATACTGCCCCTATGTACAAGAATATAACTACTATAATACTGCTCCTATGTACAAGAATATAACTACTATAATACTACCCCCTATGTACAAGAATATAACTACTATAATACTGCTCCTATGTACAAGAATATAACTACTATAATACTGCTCCTATGTACAAGAATATAACTACTATAATACTACTCCTATGTACAAGAATATAACTACTATAATACTGCTCCTATGTACAAGAATATAACTACTATAATACTGCTCCTATGTACAAGAATATAACTACTATAATACTGCTCCTATGTACAAGAATATAACTACTATAATACTGCTCCTATGTACAAGAATATAACTACTATAATACTGCTCCTATGTACAAGAATATAACTACTATAATACTGCCCCCTATGTACAAGAATATAACTACTATAATACTACTCCTATGTACAAGAATATAACTACTATAATACTACTCCTATGTACAAGAATATAACTACTATAATACTGCTCCTATGTACAAGAATATAACTACTATAATACTGCTCCTATGTACAAGAATATAACTACTATAATACTACTCCTATGTACAAGAATATAACTACTATAATACTGCCCCCTATGTACAAGAATATAACTACTATAATACTGCTCCTATGTACAAGAATATAACTACTATAATACTACTCCTATGTACAAGAATATAACTACTATAATACTGCTCCTATGTACAAGAATATAACTACTATAATACTGCTCCTATGTACAAGAATATAACTACTATAATACTGCTCCTATGTACAAGAATATAACTACTATAATACTACTCCTATGTACAAGAATATAACTACTATAATACTGCCCCCTATGTACAAGAATATAACTACTATAATACTGCTCCTATGTACAAGAATATAACTACTATAATACTGCTCCTATGTACAAGAATATAACTACTATAATACTGCTCCTATGTACAAGAATATAACTACTATAATACTGCTCCTATGTACAAGAATATAACTACTATAATACTGCTCCCTATGTACAAGAATATAACTACTATAATACTGCTCCTATGTACAAGAATATAACTACTATAATACTGCTCCTATGTACAAGAATATAACTACTATAATACTGCCTCCTATGTACAAGAATATAACTACTATAATACTGCTCCTATGTACAAGAATATAACTATTTTATTCCCCTCCTATGTACAAGAATATAACTACTATAATACTGCTCCTATGTACAAGAATATAACTACTATAATACTGCTCCTATGTACAAGAATATAACTACTATAATACTGCCCCTATGTACAAGAATATAACTACTATAATACTGCCCCTATGTACAAGAATATAACTACTATAATACTACTCCTATGTACAAGAATATAACTACTATAATACTGCTCCTATGTACAAGAATATAACTACTATAATACTGCCCCTATGTACAAGAATATAACTACTATAATACTGCTCCTATGTACAAGAATATAACTACTATAATACTGCCCCTATGTACAAGAATATAACTACTATAATACTGCTCCTATGTACAAGAATATAACTACTATAATACTACCCCTATGTACAAGAATATAACTACTATAATACTGCCCCTATGTACAAGAATTCCCTATGTACAAGAATATAACTACTATAATACTGCTCCTATGTACAAGAATATAACTACTATAATACTGCTCCTATGTACAAGAATATAACTACTATAATACTGCTCCTATGTACAAGAATATAACTACTATAATACTGCTCCTATGTACAAGAATATAACTACTATAATACTGCTCCTATGTACAAGAATATAACTACTATAATACTGCTCCTATGTACAAGAATATAACTACTATAATACTGCTCCTATGTACAAGAATATAACTACTATAATACTGCTCCTATGTACAAGAATATAACTACTATAATACTGCTCCTATGTACAAGAATATAACTACTATAATACTGCTCCTATGTACAAGAATATAACTACTATAATACTGCTCCTATGTACAAGAATATAACTACTATAATACTGCTCCTATGTACAAGAATATAACTACTATAATACTGCTCCTATGTACAAGAATATAACTACTATAATACTGCTCCTATGTACAAGAATATAACTACTATAATACTGCTCCTATGTACAAGAATATAACTACTATAATACTGCTCCTATGTACAAGAATATAACTACTATAATACTGCTCCTATGTACAAGAATATAACTACTATAATACTGCTCCTATGTACAAGAATATAACTACTATAATACTGCTCCTATGTACAAGAATATAACTACTATAATACTGCTCCTATGTACAAGAATATAACTACTATAATACTGCTCCTATGTACAAGAATATAACTACTATAATACTGCCCCTATGTACAAGAATATAACTACTATAATACTACTCCTATGTACAAGAATATAACTACTATAATACTGCTCCTATGTACAAGAATATAACTACTATAATACTGCCCCTATGTACAAGAATATAACTACTATAATACTGCTCCTATGTACAAGAATATAACTACTATAATACTGCTCCTATGTACAAGAATATAACTACTATAATACTACCTCCTATGTACAAGAATATAACTACTATAATACTGCTCCTATGTACAAGAATATAACTACTATAATACTACTCCTATGTACAAGAATATAACTACTATAATACTGCCCCCTATGTACAAGAATATAACTACTATAATACTACTCCTATGTACAAGAATATAACTACTATAATACTGCTCCTATGTACAAGAATATAACTACTATAATACTGCCCCTATGTACAAGAATATAACTACTATAATACTGCTCCTATGTACAAGAATATAACTACTATAATACTGCCCCCTATGTACAAGAATATAACTACTATAATACTACTCCTATGTACAAGAATATAACTACTATAATACTGCTCCTATGTACAAGAATATAACTACTATAATACTGCCCCCTATGTACAAGAATATAACTACTATAATACTGCCCCCTATGTACAAGAATATAACTACTATAATACTGCTCCTATGTACAAGAATATAACTACTATAATACTGCTCCTATGTACAAGAATATAACTACTATAATACTACCTCCTATGTACAAGAATATAACTACTATAATACTGCTCCTATGTACAAGAATATAACTACTATAATACTGCTCCTATGTACAAGAATATAACTACTATAATACTGCCCCTATGTACAAGAATATAACTACTATAATACTGCTCCTATGTACAAGAATATAACTACTATAATACTGCTCCTATGTACAAGAATATAACTACTATAATACTGCTCCTATGTACAAGAATATAACTACTATAATACTGCCCCTATGTACAAGAATATAACTACTATAATACTGCTCCTATGTACAAGAATATAACTACTATAATACTGCCCCCTATGTACAAGAATATAACTACTATAATACTGCTCCTATGTACAAGAATATAACTACTATAATACTGCTCCTATGTACAAGAATATAACTACTATAATACTGCTCCTATGTACAAGAATATAACTACTATAATACTGCTCCTATGTACAAGAATATAACTACTATAATACTGCTCCTATGTACAAGAATATAACTACTATAATACTGCTCCTATGTACAAGAATATAACTACTATAATACTGCTCCTATGTACAAGAATATAACTACTATAATACTACTCCTATGTACAAGAATATAACTACTATAATACTGCTCCTATGTACAAGAATATAACTACTATAATACTGCCCCTATGTACAAGAATATAACTACTATAATACTGCTCCTATGTACAAGAATATAACTACTATAATACTGCCCCCTATGTACAAGAATATAACTACTATAATACTGCCCCTATGTACAAGAATATAACTACTATAATACTGCTCCTATGTACAAGAATATAACTACTATAATACTGCTCCTATGTACAAGAATATAACTACTATAATACTACCTCCTATGTACAAGAATATAACTACTATAATACTGCTCCTATGTACAAGAATATAACTACTATAATACTGCTCCTATGTACAAGAATATAACTACTATAATACTGCCCCTATGTACAAGAATATAACTACTATAATACTGCTCCTATGTACAAGAATATAACTACTATAATACTGCTCCTATGTACAAGAATATAACTACTATAATACTGCTCCTATGTACAAGAATATAACTACTATAATACTGCTCCTATGTACAAGAATATAACTACTATAATACTGCTCCTATGTACAAGAATATAACTACTATAATACTGCTCCTATGTACAAGAATATAACTACTATAATACTACTCCTATGTACAAGAATATAACTACTATAATACTGCTCCTATGTACAAGAATATAACTACTATAATACTGCTCCTATGTACAAGAATATAACTACTATAATACTGCTCCTATGTACAAGAATATAACTACTATAATACTGCTCCTATGTACAAGAATATAACTACTATAATACTACTCCTATGTACAAGAATATAACTACTATAATACTACTCCTATGTACAAGAATATAACTACTATAATACTGCTCCTATGTACAAGAATATAACTACTATAATACTGCTCCTATGTACAAGAATATAACTACTATAATACTGCTCCTATGTACAAGAATATAACTACTATAATACTGCTCCTATGTACAAGAATATAACTACTATAATACTGCTCCTATGTACAAGAATATAACTACTATAATACTACTCCTATGTACAAGAATATAACTACTATAATACTGCTCCTATGTACAAGAATATAACTACTATAATACTACTCCTATGTACAAGAATATAACTACTATAATACTGCTCCTATGTACAAGAATATAACTACTATAATACTGCTCCTATGTACAAGAATATAACTACTATAATACTGCTCCTATGTACAAGAATATAACTACTATAATACTACTCCTATGTACAAGAATATAACTACTATAATACTGCTCCTATGTACAAGAATATAACTACTATAATACTGCTCCTATGTACAAGAATATAACTACTATAATACTGCTCCTATGTACAAGAATATAACTACTATAATACTACTCCTATGTACAAGAATATAACTACTATAATACTGCTCCTATGTACAAGAATATAACTACTATAATACTGCTCCTATGTACAAGAATATAACTACTATAATACTGCTCCTATGTACAAGAATATAACTACTATAATACTGCCTCCTATGTACAAGAATATAACTACTATAATACTGCTCCTATGTACAAGAATATAACTACTATAATACTGCTCCTATGTACAAGAATATAACTACTATAATACTGCCCCTATGTACAAGAATATAACTACTATAATACTGCTCCTATGTACAAGAATATAACTACTATAATACTGCTCCTATGTACAAGAATATAACTACTATAATACTGCCCCCTATGTACAAGAATATAACTACTATAATACTGCTCCTATGTACAAGAATATAACTACTATAATACTGCTCCTATGTACAAGAATATAACTACTATAATACTGCCTCCTATGTACAAGAATATAACTACTATAATACTGCTCCTATGTACAAGAATATAACTACTATAATACTGCTCCTATGTACAAGAATATAACTACTATAATACTGCCCCCTATGTACAAGAATATAACTACTATAATACTGCTCCTATGTACAAGAATATAACTACTATAATACTGCTCCTATGTACAAGAATATAACTACTATAATACTGCTCCTATGTACAAGAATATAACTACTATAATACTGCTCCTATGTACAAGAATATAACTACTATAATACTGCTCCTATGTACAAGAATATAACTACTATAATACTACTCCTATGTACAAGAATATAACTACTATAATACTGCTCCTATGTACAAGAATATAACTACTATAATACTGCTCCTATGTACAAGAATATAACTACTATAATACTGCTCCTATGTACAAGAATATAACTACTATAATACTGCCTCCTATGTACAAGAATATAACTACTATAATACTGCTCCTATGTACAAGAATATAACTACTATAATACTGCCCCTATGTACAAGAATATAACTACTATAATACTGCTCCTATGTACAAGAATATAACTACTATAATACTGCCCCTATGTACAAGAATATAACTACTATAATACTGCTCCTATGTACAAGAATATAACTACTATAATACTGCTCCTATGTACAAGAATATAACTACTATAATACTGCCCCTATGTACAAGAATAT